>PVKM010003042.1:13758-60435 GCA_004027735.1 Carollia perspicillata
GATACTGAAGCATCCCAATAGACACTAAGAAACTCATGGAAATCACCAAGTTTTACTAACTTACCCAGTGAAATTTGGGGCCTCTGAGCACTCTGCTCTCTTCTAGTTTCCTGCAGGACCCGAACAGTACTATTCTCCACTGCCACCTGAGGAGAAGTCTCGGTCCCCTCTCACATGAGGGTGTCCTGTTTCCTTAAAAGGTATTTGCAAGTGATTCCTAGGTACCCTGGTGCTTCTTCTGATGGACACTGTGTAACACACAAAAGATAAATTGGTAATATCCACATTATAAACACAGGTCAACCTAATTGCTGTTCTTTTCTCCATAGCTTCTATCTTTTCTTAGCCACATGGTGCTCGTTATCTTCTGCCTGCTTTCTCTTTAACATGTTTAAACGTTTCGAACAACCTAGAAGACCCTTTGTACCCAAGTTATAATAAGACTACTTTCTTCCTTTCCAGCTCAGGACAAGACCTCATAAAACCTGATCAGCATGTGAGCCTTCCCGTTCTTAAACTCCCATCTCACTTTCCCCTTTACTTCCCATATTTAGTATTCCAAAGGCTTTGGCCCATGGCGAAGGATTTTAACTTTTTGAATCCTAGTTGTGTGTGTGCGTGTGCGTGTGCGTGTGTGTGTGTGTGTGAGAGACACAGGGAGAATCAGAGAGAGACACACAGAGACAAGGAGACAGGAGCTTATGGCCCACCTTTTTATTGTTATTGTTTTAAGCAGGAGGTAAGATAGAGGAAAATGATGCCAGAGGAAAGACAGGAAGCTACTGCTTTTGGGCAGTCTAGTGCAAACTGGCTTTCTTTGAGGCTTTTGACAACAGGATTCTGAGTGTCATTCCCATCACTTTCACTCATGAGTGCTTACATCTTGGACACACACTCACACACAAATGCTCACACTCACACACGTACATACACATACACACACACAGCCTTGACTTAGGGATGAGAGTCAAGCTGGAATCAATGGTAAAAAGCCTTTGTTACTGAGCATAGTGATGGAAACTAAAGAGAAGCACCAAAGCAGCAAAATATATTGGTGAAGTACACTCCTTCTGTTGTTCCTTATCTACTTGATGTCTTCATTTTTTCGCCTTTAAAGAGGGGCTAACAATGATGCCTGCTCACAGGTCACATGAATTAATGTGGGTAAAGCAATGAGGACAGAGCACAAGTCTTGGCACATTGTGAGTACTATACAGGTGTCTAGGAAATAGATAAAATAAACATGGAAATCCAGAGCCCAGCACAGAGTAAATATATCCTCTGTATGTGTCTTTAAAGACACTCCCTTCTGAGTTATTGCTTTGAAAATCTCTCAACATACCCCTACCCCTTAGAGGAGCCATAACTTCAGAGTTCTTTTCATGAAGAGTTCCTGAGTAGTGCTGCTTCCCCATTCACTGATGTCTCCATGGATATAGTTCTTAAAAACCATTTTGGAAAGCCCTGGCTGGTGTACTTCAGTGGATTGAGCTCAGGCCTGCAAACCAAGGTGTCGTGGTTTGATTCCCAGTCAGGGCACATGCCTGGGTTGCAGGCCAGGTCCCCAGTAGGGAACCTGTGAAAGGCAACCACACAATGATGTTTCCCTCTCTCTCTTTCTCCTTTCCTAACCCTCACTCTGAAAATAAATAAATAAAATCTTTACAAAAACCTTTTTAGAGACACTTATACTGAAACAAAAATACTCTGCATCAGACTGGGGTAGTACCTCTCGAACTCAAAGGTGGGTTAAGGCTTGAATAAATCCATCCTATAAAAAGTGTAAAGACACCAGCTTCCTTCCTTAAGCCTATGGACCAATGTGTTGAAAACTTTTATTGATAGTAACCTACAGTACAAAAATATTTTTCTATCATGATCCAGTACACAGACACAGATGCTTATAGCTGAAACAAAAGCCTCCTAAAGCAATACCACCGGCTTATACAACACACTCACATACTTTTTCTTTCTTCTACTTCATTTTTTAAAACACTGTTTATGATTATTAAATTGATTTTACCACCCGCCAATGGGTCATGATCTGCAGTTTGAGAAACATCAAATCAGACCAAAATATCTTTACCAACAGACTAATAATAAGATATAGAATCCCATAAAAGACTATAAAAGTCCTTTAATGGAAGAAAGATGACTATTGATTTGGGTCTGTATACCCATGTTTCATTCTCCTTGAGAATTTAAATTGCAAAGATACATTCTCAGCTTCAGGTGTGTTTAAAAATATGTCTTTGTCTCATAAAATAGGAGTAATGGTACCAAGGACAGCATTCCGGGACACGCAGGTTTCTCCAGGACGAGTAGCTATGCCGAGGACTGTCCACCTGAACTCTGAATGGGCACAAGCATGCAACAAAGAGTGGCGGAGACAAGGATGTCGATTACTTCCCTCCAATCCTGATCACAATGTGCAAAAATCTTTGAAATGCACTAACACTTGAAAGTCCACGAACTCTTTTGGCAATAGTGTCAAAATAATTTGAGGCTGAGGACCCACTCCTACTGGACAAGTTGCCACAGGACTCTGGTTTCCTAGACAACAGACATCAGTAATGCCTTGCTTTTGTATAGTACTTGGCAATGTATGAAGTGTTTTAATTTATATTACCTTAACCTCATAACAAACCCGCGAGGTATGTTGAACAGGTATTTTTATATATTGTAATTACAGTTAATGTCATTTGAGACTTTATAGTTTCCATTTTCATCATAAAGATGGATCATTTTGAAACATTTTATTGGCTAATAGCAAGAGATAGTTCCATGTGGTAAAAACACTAGACTTGTCCTCAAAGATTAGAGTTAAAATTCAAGGAGTGCTAGTAACCAGGGGTTTGCTCTGGAAATGTCTCCTAAGCTCCAGTCTCATGTTACATTTATGTCATATTCACAAGTGAAAGCTTGATACAGTGGAAAGTAACGTGAACTTGAATGTCAGAGAGAACTACATTCAAGTTCTGGCTTTAACACAAGCTGTATCAGCTTAGGCAAGTGGTGTACCCTCTTTGAACTTCAGTTTCTTCACCTGTAAAACAGGCATTACAGTGAAACATCACCAGCCAATTAAAACATCCTCCTAATTGATATCCCATACCTGCTTCCAATTGTCTCAAATTTTTTCTATATAAGTGCCAATTTAAAAAAAGGTAAATCCAAGTCACTTTCCTGCTTAAGAGCCTTCCATGTTTTTCCACTGTATTTCAACTAGAACAAAATCTTTGCCTTGGCCTACGTGCTCCACATGGTATGGTCTTTGCCCATCATTCCTGTCTTACTTCATATCACTCCCTTTCCTCTGTTGCAAGTATTTACCCAATACTGGTCTTCATTAAATTCTTTGTGACTCCAGACATCTTTGTGTTTTGTGCCCATTACTATTTTTTTCTGCCTGATATAAGCACTCCATCATGACCCCAATCCCACTCAATCCCATCTTTTAGGTTTCAATGTAAATATCACTGCATTGAGGAAGACTCCCTAAACTACTAAGTCACATCAGGTCTTCATGTTCTATACCACAAGCCTATTGTTGGTTTTTAGAGCCCACACACGTAATTGAAGAATTGTTTGTATAACTATCTGTGTAACATGGGCTTCTCCCAATGGAGTTTAATTTCCAGGAGGGCAGGAACTACGACTATTTTGTTCATGGCTGTTACCTCAGTGTATGGTTTCTAGAGTTATTCTGTCTTCACTTTAAACTCCATAATGGGTAATTTTGAAAAGTTGCCTCCCTTCTCTGTGCCTCACTTCTGTGTAATATCAAGACTATTGATAGTGTTTACCTCCATAGACTTATATGAAGGTAAAATGAGAGCACATATGATAAAGTGCCACAGTCTAGTGCTCCACACAGAATAATAGATGCTAGTAAGTGATAAACATTGGAGGAAAAACCATTCTCCCTCCAGTATTTAGATAGTCACTCAAGGGAAGCAATCATGAAAAAGTCAAAGAAAATGTTGAGTAGACAAAGTTACAAGGAAAATGCATGGGTGTCTGTTATTATCCCAGTAGCCAACTCCTGCTTCTCACTGGTGATTAGTGAGCGTGATGATCCTATGGGCTCTTTACACTGAGAATAAATTCTGATAATTGGGAAGGGAATGGAACATCTGGTGAGTTGAGGGCTTGGGACCAGGTTCACAGGATAGATAGTGAGGGCAAGCAGCACACTGTGTGTACATGCATCCAGGGCCACTGGAAATTGATGACTGCTGACAATAAGGAGTTGGAACAGAAGTAGTAGGAAGACCTGGGGCTCAGCAGACCTTGGGAAACTGGAAGCAAGAAGTAAGAAGAACAAGAAGTAGATATAGTGGAAAGTCTTAATCTCTAGCAAGACCAATGAAAGAGAAAGAAGCCTCTCGTGACAAAAAAACACAGAATGAATGATGAAACCAATGTAGTCTGGGCTAACTGAAGACATTCCTTTGGAACATGAACTAGTAGTGAATGTGCACGAAACTTAAAAAAAAATCAGATGACTTTCACAGGTGTTAAGATGCACGGAGCTCATCTGGTAACCTGACATAGGTAGGGTTTGTCAGCAGAGCTCAGTCGAGGGGTTGAGCTGAGGATCATGAAAGATCATAGCTCACCAAGGCAAGATGGGGAAGTGAAGGTGGAGCTAAAGAATCGCCAGCAGGAGCTGAGTATAGACAACAGCCTTAAGGAGGCAGTTGATGCTTACATAAATAAATAATGTTAAAAAGTCATTTAAGTATACATAAGAGGCCAAGAAAAGAGGCATTCGTTGCTGTTCAAGATTCAAGGTAGAAGTTAATCTATCCACCTTAAACTAAGAGACTGTAACAAAGGTAGAGATATGACACAACTTTGGATCTGGTATGACTCGTGTACACTCTCCACAATCAGATCTCCCTACCTGGCAATTAACTCCTCATCTCTGCCAAAAATCCATGTTGGGGACTTGACTGCTCAAACAGAATACCATTTGAAAGCCAGGAAGGAAGGGGTTAAATAAGCATGGTTGGGGCACAGCTGGGAGCCATTAACAATTAAGTTTTTGGACAGAAACCCAGCAGGAAGCTGACAAGGCTCTGCAGAGACACAGTGGCCTCTAAAGAGTAAAACCTTGATTCAGAACCGAATGAGCTGCCTTTACCAGTGAACCTTCAGCAAAACCCAAGTTCCCTAATTACGAATGAAGAGCAGATATTGGTTAAGAGTTTATATTATGCCTAGCTATAAATCAGCATTTTAATAAGGAAGATAATGAGTGAGGTAATAATTTCTAGAAAAATATTTTTTAAAAACTACCTGAGATCCCAAGGTGGTCCTGACTTGATTTAAAAACCTTCATTGATGAGCCAACATAAGGTACCTTAGTGCTTCCAGCCATTTGTCTCTCAGTTCTGTTTCTATTTTTAATGGTAGGAAGTTTAATTTGGAGATAGAGCAGTAACTCTAGTACTTTACAATGATCTCAAAGAGAATTCCCAGGTCCCATTCTTTTCCGTTTACTTTCTCCCTGCTTCCAATTCCTTCGAATTAAAGATCCCATCTTCTACTGATTTCTCCTGTTTCTCTCTCTCCCACCAAAATCTGTACCAGACATTCATGGTTTCTTAATATCCTGTGATAAAACTCAATTCACGGTAAATCTGCAGAAACCTATGGGTTACTTTATGCAGTCTCCCACCAAAATTCTGTGAGACCCTTCTGAAAAACTTTAGCCAGCCCTCATTTCTTCCTCCCCCTACTGTCTAGTCCTCTCGGGTATACTCCATTTCTGCCACCCCCGTTGATCCAGTCTGATCATATTCATTTCAGCACATCACCTCACGTTGCCCACGAGCCATTTATATGTCCGATGTATACTGTTCTAGTAAAGATTAAAAGCCACTAGACAGGAAGAACACAGGTAATGATTCGTTTTCATCTTCTATACTTCCTTATATAGTGCTACATATGCATACACAATAAAAATTAAAGAGTAGTAAGTCCTTTTAAACCTGAACTGAGCACCTCCACATAACTGAAATTGCCCTGGCTGCTTCAGAAGGTAGTAGGTCGAGCGAAGCAGAAGAGTATGTTGATATATAAAATAATAGGGTTGTTCAAAAAGCCTCCTTTGCATAAGTCTCTTAAGGAGCAGATAATAAAAGTCAAGTAGAGGAATATACAGCCACCACAATTTCTACTGTTTATGTATACAGACTTAAGACAACATACATACAAGAGTGAGAGCCATTTCCCTACTTGATCACCATCACTACTAGCTGGCGTAACACCTGACACAACAGAGGAACTCAACCACCAGTTGAGTTGAATCATTGAATGAATGTTTAGATAATCAATCTAAGTTCAATGATAATATTAGTAGTTGGTTGGAGTAATCAGAGAATATTTCTCAAATAAATTGATAAAGTATTAATTTAATAATAGGAAGAGATAGAGTTGAGGCTTCACAAAGAAGTTCATGCTTAGGCAAAAGTTATGGCCTAGAAAGTCACAGGGAAGAGAAGGTGGTAGAACTTTTTTTTAAGAGAGAAGGTTAAGGGATGGCCTGAGAAGGGTGATCATAAGCCCTAGAGAGTTGTGAGCATTGGAGAAGTGAGTATAAAAAAAAACTTAGGGTAGAGAAGCTGGTGGAGTCAAGAGTTTAAGAGACAATCAGCAAGTTATGGCAATTAGAAGAGATTAATCCAGACAAAATTTTTTGGACAGTCTATCAGGGACAGGAAGATATGAAAAAGGAACAGGGTCTTGAGTTTGACTAAATGTTATTAAGAAGTATAATTTTCTGGGACCTAGTCATACAGACTTCTATGATGCTACACTCAAACTCATATGTCCCTGTAAAACTTGGAAGGCATTTGACTGCCTTCATTTGGAAGGTGAAACCATTGATCTCAAATCCTAGGAATGTGTTACTTTGCTCTCTTAATAATAATAATGACTTTTCACAGAGCTTGCAATATACAAATGCAAGAAGCCTGGACCGAGTTGAAAGTGTTCTAGAAAATGGCTGGTCCAAATGATGATTGGGCTTGGAAATCTGTGCCAATGAGACCAGCTTCTAACCAGTCCAGTGAAGTCATCTAATCAGTGTTCAGGCTGAAAAAATCATTGAAAACTTCAGACAAAGACTCCATGATGATTAGGTTGTGTCAAGAGCAAAATATTAGATAAGGAGCCACACTGCACTGACACCAAGAATCACTCTCATCTTTTACCTCTGAAATGTCAGTTGAAATGTTGTAAGCAGACACAAAGGATGGAGCAGCTAAACTAGGTGACTATCAATTTATGATCAATGGTCAAAATATTCTGGAGGAGGTGTAAGCAATGCCAATACACACGACTTTTGTGATAAAGCTTTTCATTTTTGAGTGATAGCCCCCAACTTCAGCAGAATCTTTGGCTAGAAGAAAAATACAGCCTCACATTTGTATCAATTTTGATTTATATTCATTTTTCTGTGTAAATTTGACACACATTTGTCAAGGAAAAATATTTCATAGAAGCATCTTTTTAATGCTGTAGGTAAAGATTGTGCTTTCTAATTAGAGCCTATAAAAAGCCAGTTCCCACGTGCACGAAAGTTCCCCTGGGTTACCAATAGCAGTCCTTGTAGGAGTGTCGAGAAATTCAGGCAGAATCGTTGGGGCCAATCTCATGCCATCTGCTCAGTATCCTCAAAAATCTTATACCAGAAGGCAGTTCTTCGAGTTCTTACGCATCTTTTTGACTTGACTCAGTGTGGCTGATAAAAATAACCTTCATATTTTGAATCACAATCCCATGCACACTTTCCTAAAAAAATTGGGCAAAAGTTTGTCAGTCTCTCTAGTCTCACTCATTGTCTGTCTCACAAACTGCTTAGCTCTGAGAATCACTCTCCTTTCTTACTGACTGTATATTAAGAGATGTTGGCATCTTGTAAAAGAGTGTGCCAAGTGGATGTCTCTCTTTGATCGCTTGCCCTCCATTTCCGTGGACTTGCAGCTTCTATTGTTTGAGTGATTAGTCCCTACATGGTGAACAGAGGAGTTCTTGCTATCAGGGTGAAAGGAATGTCCTTAATTACTTATTATCTACATTCTGTAAGCTCAACCCAAATGTAGAAGAAGACAAGCAGAAACCCAAATGATGTCTTGTTGAGATTCATAATGTTTCTCTGAAAAGAACAATTCTTTATCAAAGTCTGAAAAAGTGTTCCTTTCCCTTTTTCTTCAGCATATGAAATATTTACTTGTTAGGCTGCCTCTGGAATAACCATTTTCCACAAAGCTATAGTGGCCCAGCCCATCAGTGTGCTGGTTAATTAAGTGTGACCTAAACCAACTTGACTTGAGCTCTGCATTAAATGCACAAAACCCATTTGAGCTGACCAGCAGCAGAAGTGGTACTCAGAGAAATTGGAAAGGATTTCTCCCAAATGCTTTCTACTTACTTACAGCACTCAAGTAATGGTTGAAGATTAGCATATGACATGACAGATTACATTAAGTCATGTCTTTCCAGTGCTTTATGACAGCACTATCACATTAGCTTCTTAGCACTGGCACATCGAGGCATGCAAATGTTTTCAGACCCTCTTATTCAAATCTACAAGCTGACATGGCAGCCCTGATATGATTATTAGTCATTTGAGAGACTTTAATTCACGTCATCAGATAACAGGTTCTGCTAAAAGGTTAGAGAAACTGTCTGCTTTTAATGAAGCTCTCAAAAAGAGACCCTCAAAAACCCTATTACACACCCAGAGCATAGTTTGACTTTATTGACAAGATTCCCCCCCACCAAGAATGAACTTGAGTGGAATAACTAAATAGGCATCCAGACTTTGGAAATATTGTCCATTTTTTAAGAGAAGATCTTCTTGGTTGGTTGTGGTTTTCTCCTCTTTCACTGTACTTCCTCCAGCCCATTCTAATTTGACCGAGACCTTCAGTACACAGTGACCCTCAGACATTTTTTAGAATCCAATACCCGTACGAGTCTCATAGGTATAAAGATAATGCGTCCTAGGACATTCATTACTGTTTGGGCATAAGCACTTCCACAGCTCACAGTAACGGGTTAATGGTGTCTGGCCAAGCATGGCATGACTAAGTGGTGATGTGATTGAAGATCACTGGAGTTTGTAATCCTGAGTTTGTTTACTATACATCGGTTTTGTAGTCAAATGTTTTGTTTTACAATGCGGCGATCTGCACTTAGACCCGCATAGAAACCCTCTTTTCAAAATGCTTCTACATAGATCAATGGAGTTTGGCACCAATGATGGTCTTGTTAGAATGAAGGAGGATGGCATTAGGGAAATGAGCCGGTACGGTGTGTGGTGATTAGCAGAGAGGCAGAAAGAGAGCTCTGCAGGTGAAAAAGGTGTTTGATGAGAGAGAAAAGGGAAAAAAAACATTTCCTGAAACCCGGGAAAGTGAATGCAGGTGCACTCCCCCCCCCCACACACTTACTTGTCATGAAAAGCATCTTCAAGGTCCCGAACAGGGAGTACTGCCAGCCACTGCTGCAGAGCTCCTGAAGAGCAGACTGTGTGCTAAACCACCTCCAGAGCGCGTTGTTTTAAAGACGCTTCGTGTCAACTTACTCCGATTTCTAGCGGGAAGAAAACTGTATCTGCAGTTGATACTAATCTGTAGCCATGCTAAGAAAATATTCAAGTTTGTTGGATTTGGGGTTGATTTCATTTCTTTTAATGCCCAGGTGAAAAACACATATTGCCTTAACTAAATTACAAATTTAATACTCTTATTTTACCTTTTTCTACAACTTGCTTTTTTTCCTTGAGTCTCTTCAATTTAATAACTACTTTGAATATTATTTTTATTTTTTTAAAAATTGTGTCAAATTTATTGGGGTGGCATTGGTTAATAAAATCATGAAGGTTTCAGTGTACAGTTCTATGACACGCCATCGGAATGCTGTATCGTGTGTTCACCACCTCAGATCAAGTCTCCTTCTGTCCTCACTTGTACCCTCTTTACCTTCTCTTTCCTCCGCTACCCCCTCTTTCTCTGATAACAGCTATTTTTGAGATCTTCTTATATATGCTCTATCTCTGTCCTTCAGTGCTTTTCTTCTAACCTAAATTATAATACGCTTTCTAAAGTAATCTTGGCCGAAAGGTAAGCTACCAAATATGGAAAATAAAAAGGGGCATTGATAAACTATGGTGCAAACAAGTTCTCATTTAACTAAGAGCTGTTCTAAAATATGGTGTGAAGAGACCAAGGACTCAAGAAAAAGGCATTGTATTTTATAAATCAAGCTGTCCCCTTCCCTCTTCCTCCAATCATGGTTCTGCCCCGTTAGCACACTTACCCTGCCTGCCTGTCATTATGAACCTTCATGCTACTGGTCCCAGCTCAGACGCACACTGCATGTTTGACGCAAGATGTTTCTCGGGAGAATTTCAAAGGCCATCAGGAAAACGCTGCTCACCTTCCACCGCCCACTCATTGCTTCCTGCCACTCTGACCCACAAAGGAAGGTCTCGGTGGGCATTTCGCTTGGGCAAGCGTGTTGTATCTGCCCAATGCTACATTCTGTTCCCTGCTAGAAACTCAAGCCAAGTATGCAGTGTTTGTCCTTTACTGCCCTCTCCATTCGGGCTGCAAAGCAAAGGAGATGAGCAATTCTCTTTTCTACAGGCTGTTCTGATTTTGTGAAAGTTCTGCATTCTCTGTATTATAAAAGCAGTAGCAGGCCTACCCTTAGTACCCCTAAACTCACTTTCCATGTTGGTTAATGTCTCTTCCCGCTTCCTAAGTCTTTCAAAGACATTTTATTTTTCCTCTTTCAATTAGAGCTGACCTCCTTTTCAATTTCAACCACACTATTTAAAAAAATCTTTCTTTTCTCTTTTCAGGGCTTTGCTCTGAAAATAACTAGATCCCAGGTCCCAAGGATGATAATGGTATCTTATTTATCTCTGTGTGCCCACTACCCCACATCAGTGCCTGAGATACAGCATATCATCAGTACATGTTTAGTGATTGAGTGAATCAGTGAATAGAGAAAAAACGTCACAAACTGTCATAACTGTGCAGAGAGCTGCTTTCTCATTTCTGGTTACATTCTCCTTTGCCTCTCCTAGCAGTAGGGTGTTTCCTATTGAGGGCGCCTTCGGCCTCCCTGTGATCCTCACCATGTGCATATACCTGTGTATGTGTATGTATGCATTCCATATCACAGGTCAGGGATTTAGTAATTTTCCACTCATAGACACTTGCCTGTACCTTGAAGGAAAATTATGAGCAATGCACAGCCACTGTTGGTGCTCCGATGTCCCCTGCCTCCTCGCTACAGCAGCCACCGCTGGCGGTTGGATCTGGTCACCTGCACAACCTTCCCTTTGGTGCCGGTACCTGATCCTCCCAATATTTTTGAAATAAAGGACTTAACAAGTGTTCTGAATGTGTTCTTGGCTCACCTGTTTGTTCTATGGGTCTCAGAGACCAAATCCTGGCTCTTTGGTCTCCAAAACATAAAGTGTACACAAATAATTTAAGGGAATATCATTTGGATGCCAACATTTAACATTCCCCCAAATTTGTACTGGCTTAAGCCAATTTCTAAGCATAGTGATCTCCCAGTTTTATTCCTGTCCATTTGAGGGTTTTAAAAGAAAACACACATCTGCATGCATAGATTAGAGCCCTCCCCTAAACACATGTTTCTATCAAAACCAATCAAAATGGAAAAAAGAAAGAACAGAATATTATACATTTTTCTTTAGATCTGATGTCTGATTTTCATTAGGTTTAACCTTATTTCTTTTAGATCCTAGGCAGTGACCCAATATTTCTTTTCCTGGCTGGGCCCTGTTCTCGCCAATATTTCATTCTGGCTCCCGGAGGCCTTGCCGGGGAGTTCAAGGCTCTGGCGCTCCCTCCTCTCCTCCGCGGCCCTTGGAGTCACGCGTTTGTCACGTGCATCGTTCGTTTCATCTGAGAGTTAATTCCAAGCCCTTTCTCTCCTGCTATTCACTGCTTCTTCATTTCTCCCTTTCTTATTGGATTTATGACGGAATACTTTCATTTCTTCATCATACAATGTCTTTGTAACTAGTTTTTTCTGGAAGCTTACACTGGACCATATGCTTTCTGCTGCTGCCTCCTATTATATTGATCTGCAGAGCTTCTGGGGGCAATGATCAGCACGGAAGAGGCTCTGCAAGTGAGAGTTATATTGTATCTTATTTGTTCTCTTTTAAACAAAATATATTTCAGAGTTCTTCAAGTGCTATCAGAGGGTTTTTAATTTTTGCAGGATTTTGTACAATTTTAGTCACATATATTTGGCTATATATAAATATACATACTTAGTTATACATATTATCTTTACAGGGTAAGGCAAAGTAAGTGTACAGTTGTTTGTATGGACAGTAATACAATAGTTAATAAATAATTCTACCAGAATAAGCTCTGTGTTCCACGAACTCACAACTGTAAACCCACTTTTGTCACATGCTGTATATATATATGTAAATGCCTTTTGTGAAACTCAAAACAAAACATTCTTTTAAAAGTTGTACATTGACTTGAAATTAATATAGTCCTCAGAATCAGTTCCCTAGTCATACTTTGTAGACCATGCTGATTCACGAAGTCCAAACTTCTCTAGAGTTCCTCGGAAAAAGAGCTGAAACCAAAATAGCAATTAGCTTGTGTGCAGAAGGTATTCTCTGTTAGATCTGTCTGACCCATTTGCACAGGTCATATGAGATAAGACATTTGTTAACTGTAAAGATGGTACACATACCATTACAGAAATTGGAAGTACACTTCTGGGATGGTACTTACCTCTCCAGGTTGTGATCTCTTCATGTATAAAGTGAAGATAGCATCAGTGCCTTTCCTTACAGCGTCCAGAGGAGCACAGAAGAAAATGAGAGCAAACAAACTTTACCCACAGAAAAAGAATTTGATGAAATATGATAAATATTATTTAAGAGATAAAACGTAATAGTCATATTCTTTGTTCTTCAGGTTTCATGAGGGATAAACCATGTTTATTTGAACTCCATAAACACAACCTTGGCTGGAGTTATTTCTGCTAACTAGTAACATGAGATGTCAACTTACAGACATCAACGAACCATAATTTTTCAGTGCCACTATTTGTAAATAATGTTTAAAAATCTGTGACTTTCCATACTCAACAAAATGATATAATAACCAATAAGTAATCCTGCAACCCCTACATGGTTTTTCATGGGGCACGGCACATTGAATGCTGGGAATTTTGCTTCTCCACGTCATTTCAGGAATTAGTCCTAGGCCTGGATCATAAATCTAAGGATCCACTTTCTCAAATCAGAGGAGGAGCGAGCAACAATAAACCCAGAAGAGAAGGTTGGAAACCCTAACAAATTGAACCAAATCATAGGATCCCGAAGTCTCCATCAACAGCACTGAGTTCAAATGCAACGTCCGTGAAAGCCCATTTTATAAAACCGATGCGATGGAACTGTCGGAGTTGAAACAGGGGTGGGGGTCTGAAGCCCTGCTCAGGTGAACTCTGCTCATCCTCTACCACAGCAACACCTGCACTTACAGCCCCTAACACACCTCAGAGAACCATGGGATGCACTGGTTTGCCTTGTTTCCTCCGACTTCTTCCTAGGAAGGCTTTGTCCACCACTAGCTCACGTCATTCAGGGCCTGGCTCAAACCCTTGTTGGTCTTCTCTCCACCAGCCTTGAAGTTTGCTTCTTCATTCTTTTTATTTTGAGAAATGTATTAAACATTACAGAGAAACAACAAAACAGATGCTCATATTCCTACCACCTAATATTAGTAATAGTTTATCTCATTCACCTTTATATTTTAAGAAATAAAAATGTGTTTATATACATTGAAGAATTTATTACATATAAATATACAATATTACCTTTTGTATATGTTCATTTAGTGATAATTATTTTATTAAATATTAAATAATATTTAGTTCTTTCTCTCTTCCAGAGGCAGCCATTATTATGAATTTAGTGTGCATCTCACTGATCTGTATTTTAATCCAAAACAAAACCAAACCTACATATTTCCATAAATAATGTGTGACATGTCTTTTGCTATGATTTTATAATAAATGTAATGTTTTGTTTCTTGGTTTTTTTAAAAGATTTTATTTATTTATTTTTAGAGAGAGGGGAAGGGAAGGAGAAAGAGAGCAGAGAAACATCAGTGTGTGGCTGCCTCCCACGCACTCCTTACCCAGGAGCTGCCTCTCACCCCAGGCCTGTGCCCCAACTAGAAACCAAACCAGTGACCCTTCCGTTCGCAGGCCAGCATCCAATCCACTGAGCCACACCAGCCAGGGCTGTTTCTTATTGTTTACTCCCGTGTAGGATTATGTAAATGAGATATAATAGCCAGGTTGATTATTTTTTTAAAACTGTGTATAGTTTTTCTTCATATGAATAGTTCACGTTTTATTTATGTTTCCCTATCTATGAGCTTTCAGGTAGTCTTTTCCCCCACCATTTAAAACATCTTAAGTGTATACTTTTATAGTTTTTTATAGCTGTCTCTTACTTTCTACAGCTGTAAAAATCCCTCTTAGGTATAGTGTATACCTAAAAGTGATGTTGTTGGACCCTGAGGTATTTACTTCACACAGTTTATCAAAAGCTGCCAGACTTTCTTCAAAATGTTGGTAATAATTCACCACGTAGAGTGTTCATTGCCAATATTACAGATTTTTGAATTTTAAAATGGTTTTACATTTTGATTAAGAAAAATACTATATAGAAGAGTTTCTAATACTTGAGGATTATAATATTTATTTGGAGATTATAATTTGCATTTCCTTGATTATCACTGAGTTTGAGAATTTAAAAAATATCTTATGGTCATTGGGATTTTCTTCTATGTGAATTGAAATTTGATACCTTGTGTTATTTTCTGACTTTGCTGTTTGCATTTTTTTGTTACTGTTTCTTAAAGTTTCTTTTTTTTTTTAGTACACCCTGGAAGTTAATTGTTCATCAATTATCTATTATACAAGAGGAGGACCAAAAAATACCAGAATTTATTTATAAAAATTGTATATTTATTCTTAACATGCTTAAACTTCAGTTGCCTTCAAAGTGCACTCCATTTAATGAAATACTTCTATCAAGACATTTTTCCCACTGCTCAAAACAGTTTTTGAGCTCATCAGTTTTGGTGTCTTTTCGTGGTTCCTGCTGGTTTTTTTGTTTGTTTGTCCGCTGTTCTGTTTCATGTCTTCCACATCTGCAAAATGCTTTCCTCTGATGAGTTTCTTCATATGAGGAATCATAAAAAGTCTCTAGGGGCAAGACTAGGTGAAAAGGGAGGGTGGGTCATGTCATTTTTGGTCAAAAACTGCCAAACACACTGCAGTGTGGGCAGCTGTGTTTGCAAATCACTCATCAAGAAATGGACAAACACATTGAAAGAATCTTCAGAAAACCTCACTGAAGCCTAATGCAGCCTCTCACAACAATGCCAGTTGGTACACTGATATAGGTGGGTTCCTAGAGCACTCACCTAGCGGGGAGAGACTGTACTACAAGGGGCCCACCCTCCAGAAGATAACTCTGGTTTTGGGGAGGTCTCCCCCATATGTTGCAAATATCTTCTCCAGTCTGTCTCCATTATTTTATTTTTGTATTATTATTATTTTTCCCTTTTTATAGGCAAAAGAAGGCTAGAAGAGAGCTGAGAAATGAATTTTAAAATTCACATAGAAGAGCAAACTATATGAATAATGAAGACAGTTTCAAGTAGTTGAGCAAAGAAGTGGTATGGTTGTGGCAGTTTCTTGCAGCCACAGGACTGAAGTTCCCATGGTTTTGCCAGCTCTCCCAGCCGAAGACTAAACTCCGCTTCTACGGAACACACACCTCCCTCGTCACATGGCCCCCTCTGTGCCCAAACACAGTAATGGAGTTTTCTTGCATAAAATCCTCCTCACTTTACATTTCTGACTTCAAGAAGAGCCCAGTCCCTTTTAAAAGAAATCGCCTAATTAGGTCAGGTCATTCCAAGATAGTCTTTTTATTTGAAGGTCAATTGATTTGAGACCTTAATTAGATCGCAAATCCCTTCGGCAGCACCCAGACAGCATTTAGTTAAATGACACGGAAGGTGTATGCATCAGGGGGCAGGTATCTTGGAGGTCATTTTAGAATTCTACTTACTATAGAAGGTCCATTTTATCCTTTTTTTAATTTTTTTATTCGTGTTCAAGTACAGTTGTCTCCATTTCCCCCCACCACTCTCCTCCACCCCAGCTGTCCCCACTTCTCACATTCAGTCATACCCACCTTTGATTTTGTCCATGTGTCCTTTATACATGTTCCAGAAAACCCGTCCCCCTGTTCCCCTCCCGCCTCCCCTCTGGTTACATTTCATCCTTTCTTTCAATTGCAATTCCCTTTAAATCTGTGGTTTTCAGCCAGGGATAATTTTGCACCCCCTGCGGGGGGGATATTTGGCAATATATGGAAACAGTTTTAAGTTGTCAGAACTACGGGAGAGGCTGCTCCTGGTGTCTAGTAAGGTACATACCTCAATGCACTGTATCGCCTCCCACAACAAATAGTGTCTTTCCTAAAATATTTGTGGTACTTCGGGTTAGAACCTTGCTTCATGTGCACACTGCTTTGCTAGTAGACTTTTGTTAGTATGAACCCAGTCCATCTTTTCCCATACCATTATTCGCTACCTTCTTTATCATTTGTTTTTAAACAAGTCTCTTAAATGGCTTATATCTGAATTTTATTTTATCTAATATGAGAGTCTCTTTTTTAATCCATGAGTTTACGGCTTCTGTGAGTTATTACTTATACATTTATTCTTAGCCCCAAAGTTGGTGTTTACCCCTTTGTTTTTACTTTTTTTCGATGATAAGCCTTGCTTGTTTCTTTCATCCTCTCCTCCTTGGAAAGTTGGATATTCCAAGTTCATTATTTACTGATAAATTTTTGCTTGAATGAATATTTTTCTAAGCAAGTTAGAATAAATCAGTATTTTTATTTTTTCTGAATAAGATAAAATCCCTAGTATATTTTAAATTTCCCTTTAAATTAACATTCTTTTTAATTTCCAAGTTGTAATTTGTTCTTTCTTATTTGTTAATGAATTTTATTAACTAAAACAGAATTATTAATTGTTGTTTTTCATAGTTGTTTTTATGTATTATTTATAAATAATAGCAATAATACTATAATCATTATATTCATAATTATTTCTGCTTCATATTTTACCACCTTGCTTTATAGATATCTTGGATCATCTGTTTTTATTCTTGCATCTCACACTTTCTCCTTAGCATATTTGGCATCATGGAAGTAATTCTAAAGTAGTGATATCAGTGAGGACCTATAGCTAGTAAACTTACGGTCTTTAACTTGTCTGTTAATCTCTCTATTTTAATCTCGCTTTAAGTAATAGTTGGGATTGTTTTTTATTTCTAGGTTCATGACATTTTTGCTCAAATGTTAAAATATTAATTAGATTATATTCAGATGGTTCTGGTTGCTAATGACGAATCTGTTGCTAAATTTGTTGCCATTTCCTTGGGGCTAATCTCTCTTCCCTCTACTGCCTGTTGTGATTTGTTTCCTTATCTATGATATTCTGTGGTTCCCTACAGTGTCTCTAAGCATAGGCTCATTTTGAATTCCACCAAGCATTCAGTGTATCCTTTCAATTTCAATTCCTGTTTTTGTTACATCTGAAATTTTCTCAACTGTTTCTCTTCAAATATTATCTACTCACCATTCTTTCTGTGCTCTAATTTCAAAACTCCTATCAGACGTAAATGACTTCTCTCTATGCCTGCCACTAAATACAGCAAGGAAACCCTGGGCATAACATAAAATAATCATGGAGGCAAGTGGAAAATGAAGAGAAGGAGGCAGGTGGTTTGCGTACTTCGGGACCTTAGCAACAACATGGTGGTGAATTCTACCTGTTTGATTTTCACCGCATATCCCAGACTGGTGCTGGAGGAGCCAGCCCCCTAGGAACACCAGGGGCAGCAACAACAAAGCCTGCCCTGCAAAAAAATGGTTGGCTCCTTCTATCCAAAAGACTAGGAAAAGAGTAACCAGCAGAACAAAACTTTTATACAATAACATCTTATTCCAGCCAGACACCACGGAAGAACCTATGTCTGAACCCTGACACAGTGGGGTTCTCCCTAGTGGGGCATGTAGATTCCCACTCTTACACGACTAGAATAAGGTATTTTCCTGCCCCTCACCCACCAGGGCTATCACAGAGAAGGCTGAATTTGAAATGAGGATTTTTAAGCCAGGGAGAGTAACAAGGAAACTTCCACCTCTACGATATCAGTGGCAACGGTGTGGGGATCCTAGACTTCCCCCCCACCTGGTGCCCATGAGACAACCCTCTCTCCTCTCTGGGTGCTATCAGAGGAGACCTAGTGGGGTGTCGGCACGTTCACCACCTTCCAGAGGTAATGAAGCCTGCCCACCACTGCAGTGTTAGTAGAGGCCACGTGGGAAACCTAGACTCCCATCCCTATCGGGCAATAGTAACAAGGTGGTATCTCTCTTTCCCTCTTGTGCAGCGTCAGGGGAGGCCTGCTAAACAGATTTAAGTAAAATAGTCTCAAAACATAATACCCAGCCTTTCCAGGGTATGATGGAAAATCACTCATTATACCATGAATGAGGGAAATCTCAATTTAAATAAGAAAAGAGAATCAACAGATGTCAATACTGGGATGATACAGATACTGGACTTATTTGACCAGGATTTAAAAGCAGTCATAAAAATGGTACAAATGAACAATTATAGAGAAGCTTGAGACAAACGAAAGTCTTAGCTGAGATATAAAACTATAAAGAAGAACCAAATTGAAATTTTTGAAAGTTTGAATTGAAATATGGTGTTTTTTTCAGTTTAAATAAATTAAATTTAAATATTTAAAAAATATACGATAATAAAAATAAAAACTTAATGGGTGAGCTCAATAGCAGAATGAATAGGACAGAGAAAATAACCAGTGAACTTAATGATAGAACAATATAAACCACCCAATCTGAAGATAGAAAAATAGACTTAAAGAAAAATAATAAAGAACAAAGACCCAGGAAACTTACAGACTACACCAAAAGTTCTAACATTTGTCTATCCAAGTCCAAGGAGTGAGAGTAAGAGAGAACTGAAAAAGTACTTGAAAAAGGTAATCATTGAAAATTTCCCAGATTTATAAAAGTAGATTTAAAAATAAAACGTAAGTTCTTAGATTCAAGATGCTAAGAAAACTTGGGATAAACTAAAAAAAAAATTATAGCAAGACATATAATAATTAAACTTCTGAAAAACTAGAGACAAAGGAAAAAGTCCTGAAAGCAGGAGAAATGACACTTTACCTATAGGGAAAAACAATTTGAATGACAGTGATTTATAGATCAGCCAAAAATCAAGGTCAAAATCAACAGTGAGAAGTCAAGTTTATAACATGTACCCTTGACATGATGTGATGAAATGGCATATTTGCCTCTGTGGATTTCCTCCTAAAAATGATGACCCCAGTCTAATTATGAGAAAAAGAGCAGATAAATCCCAGTTGAGAAACACTCTATAAAACACTTGACCAGTATTCCTCAAAACGGGTAAGGTCATCAAAAACAAGGGAAGTCTGAGAGACCGTCATCACCAAGAGATACCTACAGAGGCACGACAACTACGCTGGTAGAATGGGGTCCTGGAATAGAAAAAAGACATTAGATAAAGACTGATGAAATGTGAATACAGTGTTAATTTTAGTGAATGATAATGTATGAATATTGATTCATTAATTGCAACAAAGGTACCATCATACCAATGTAAGATGTTAATAATAGGAAAAATTCAGTGTGGGGCATATGGGAATTATCTTTGCGGTATTCCTGTGAATCTAAAACTGTTCTAACAAATAAAGTTTATATTAAAAAATAAGTAAATTTTCTAAATATACCAATTAAAAGATAATAATTTCTAGTCACTATGTGGTACCCCTGAAACTAGTATAACATTGTATTTCAATTGTAATTAAAAAAAAACTTTTAAGACATTTTGACAGAATGGATTAAAAATATAACTCAGGTGTATCCTGTCTATGAGAAACTCACTTCAAATAAATAGACGGGCAAATTGAAAATAAAATATTGGAAAATATATAAATCCAAAGAAAGCAGGAGTGGTTATATTAACACTAGAATAAGTATACTTGAGCAAAGAAAATTAAGAATTGCAAAGAGACATTCATGCAATTATGCACATATATTGTGGTAATGTTAAGTTCCTAGTTTTGATATTATATGAAATGTTATATGTAAAATTATATTCCCCCATAGGGAGAAACTGGGTGAAAGCTACATACAGTACCTTGGTTCACTATTTTTGTAAATTCTTGTGAATCTATTTTTAAATAAAACATTTTTAAACTATCATACATTGCTTGCAGCTTATTTGTTACTTAAATTTCTTGGCTATTTTTTATTGGTTCCATTTCTCATTTCTCTGTGTTCTTTTAGGGGGGACTTCCTCTGTTCTATATTCCAATTAATTAATTCTCTCCTTAGCTATATCTCTTCACCTATCTATTTAGATTTTTTTTAACTGGCTACATTGTTATTTATTTTTGAGTTTTTAAGTGTCTGCCTAATTGTTTATTCTTTTTTTTAAAAAATGTTTTATTTATTTATTTTTAGAGAGGGGAAGGGAGAGAGAAGAGAGGGAGAGAAACATCAATGTGTGGTTGCCTCTCGTGTGTCCCCTACTGGGGACCTGTCCTGCAACCCAGGCGTGTGCCTTGACTGGGAATAGAACCGGCGACCCTTTGCTTCACAGGCCCATGCTCAATCCACTGAGCTATATCAGCCAGGGCTAATTGTTTATCCTTGCTTCAAAATCTCACTGCTATAATTTGTCCCCATTATCTCTAACTCCCTGGGAGTAAATTTTTCCCTTCATTGCACATTGTCTCTCGCTGACAGTGAAATTCCTCATATTCTGTGACTGCTTCCTTCCATATGTGGCCTAGTTTTGGTGGCTCCCTATGCGGTGGTTTTGCAGTTGCTGTGTAACTGGTCCCTATAGGTTTTTAATTAATATCTCTGCTGTTTACTTTCCCATACCACACAGCTCAAATTTGAGCCCAAGTCCTGAATTTGGATTTCCATCCGTCACAGATTATCATGTGTATTAGGGGGCCAAGGTGAGCACCCAGCCAGAAGATAAATACATTCAAATTCCCTCTATGGAAGTAGCTTGTTCTTGACTCCCAACTTTAAACCGTGATTCCAATTTTATATTGCTTTACTCATAGGCTGCATTTTCAACTATTATCACATGATTGTTAAAATTTCTCTCTGGGAGTTTTATTCACAACACAGTTGACTTCTGATTAGTTCCATGGACTTAAACTTGTCTCGTAGCTGAAGTTTCCCCCTTCTTCCCTTTAACATCGACTATATGTTTGTGGAACAGAATAACTATTTTAATTGGTATATCTAGCATTTGGAACAGAAGAGAGCGATATTTAACATGTACTCATTGTCATCAGTTTGTCCCAAAATGTTTCTGTATATTACCTTTTACCACGTATTCCCAGGTTTATCCAAGGTCTCTTTCCTCTCTTAAGGCAGGGACAATCGCTCACCCAACTTTCTAATCCTTCTGACACCAATAATAATTTCCTAGTCCAGAGTAAGTTCTTGTGGAAAAAATGCATTAATTAAAGGATTAGATGACTGGACAAGTGTTCTTCTTGCCACACCTTACTTTTGATAAATACCTCCGTTTAGGCATAGTGCACACAAGATTTATTATCTCTAGGTGTCTCAGATTCTGTTAATTTTTTCAGGACCACAGACTCAGACAGCTGAGTAAAAACAGCACAGTAAAACCTTCACAAAATTATTAAGTCTTTCCACTCACTCCCAATTCTGTATGATGTTTTAAATTGGCTCCGTAATTTCTACATGGCAGAAATTTCCAGAAAATCGTACATATCAACTAATGGCAGGGGGCAATTAGTTTACACAGTTAGTCAAGGAGGGGTCTCCAGAAACAGAGGAAGAGGAATCTGAAAAAAAAAAAAAGGGAGATATAAAAAGCAACAAAATGAAGGACTGATTCTGTTTATGTTTAGTGGTTGTAAAATACAGCTTGAACAAGTATCTGTCCATGTACTATAGTCCCTGTAATCTTTTTATTTCTTCCCTCAAAAAATTTTTTTTCAGGAATTGTAAAAAATAAACCCAAGGGTTTGGTTTTAACATCATGCTGGGAGTCTCATTGTTCTTAGTCATTTCATGACATATACTGTAACAGTCACTAGTTGGCTCAAGATTACTCCGGCCTTGCAAGGCTGTCTGCACCTGACTCAGGAACGTTTCTAGCCTCATCTTCTTCTTTTTTTAATTTTTTAATTTTAATTGTTGTTCAATCACAGCGTTCTGTCTTTTACTCCCAGCCCAGCCCACCCACCCAGCCCTTCCCGCTCCCTCCCATCTTCTACTATAAAAGCTACTCTGTTTTCACACCTGACTTCTTAGAATTGTCTGGACAAGTCAGATACCCTTCCTGTCTCTGTCCTCGAGCACGTCACTCTGGAAAGAGAGATGGTCTCCTCCTTGTCTGCCTGGCAAACATCTACCCAAATTTCAAAGCCAGGCTCTAAACCTACCCCTCGTTGTTTTCTTCCCAGGCAAAGTTTAATATTTCTTAGAATTTCTCCCATTGACTTTTATGAAAGCTTCTAATTTGACAATTATAATATAAAATAATGTTGTGGATCTTTCTTGGGAACGGGACTAGAAATTTTTTAAGGTGGACATTTTCAGGGCAGTAATTGGCACCCAGTTCATACTCAACAATGTTTGATAAAATAAAACTATTTCCAGGAACTTTGGTACATAAGGACCATTTCTCCATGGATGCTGACCCTCACACGAGCAGGTGAAGGACCTAGGCTACGAGGTCAGCAATAGATTCCCTTGGTTTGCTAGGGCCCTTTGCTTTCTGCACTAGGATTCTTGGTGGCCCGATGCCTGCACCTGCTCATTTCTGCCTTAGCTGACCAGCGAATACTGGGCCCACTAACAGAGCAACCATATCATCTACCACGGAACGAAAGCAGGCACTGTTAATAATTATGCCTGGACAACAAGTACAAACTAGTGCTACTCTGAGCAAACTGAGATGTATGGCCACTCTGCCCATTAACTGCTTAGCCCAGTATGGTTTGCCCAATATTTACAGCCCAGGATTTTTCTAACTAAAGGTCATATTCTTTTGTAATAGCAACCACCACTTACAAAACATCCAGTGTAGACTAGACTCTATAGTAAACTACTTCTTTTGGACAGATGAAGAAATTAAGGCTAAAGACTGAGTGATTTGGCCCAGACCACCCAGCTATGAATGGGCAGATATGAGATCTGAACATTGGTCTGTCTGGCCACGAGACATCTTTCCTTTTTGCCACACAGTCCTTACTTTATACCACACCAAAGGCTCATATAAGTTCTATTGCTTTAGGCAATTTTTACAATATGAAAATCTCCCTTAACATAAGTGAGACATTTGCTAGCCTTGGAAACATTTCATATGACTGAAAATTTTCTTTGTTACGATTAAGAGTTAAACTGAAAGGCTTAGACTTTCATTTCTCATCACACAACTTTCAGGTGTTCCCCACCTGTCTTATTTCTCTCTCTCTCTGTCATCCTTACCCTCTCATCCTTCTTCATCTACTTTGCCCGCCCCCCCTCATTAAAAGTCCTTAGCATGACTGAGATTCCGTGAATCTTTTACTCAGAGAAACAAGTTTAAGTGCTGGTTGAGCTCCGCAGTGTGTGAATGCATGGAACTCACAGCAACTTGACAGTCCACACCTGATGAACACGAGGGTGGGTGGACTGTAGTTGTCATATCCCCCTAGGTCGCTATGAGTTTAACACTTACAGACAAGGGTGCAGCTCCAGGGATAAGACCAGTTCTCACAGGGGTTCTGTCAGAGAAACCCTGGGCTGGGTTTGGATTAATCCCTCCTGTTAGCAGGACTTACTACTTTTCCAGGCCTTCAGTGTGCCAGCGCGTCCCACCAACAGGGAAAAGCTCAGAGGCCTGCCTCCATGGCTACAAGTTTCAGGTGTGATGTGGGAAAATGCCTGAGATAAGAGACAATAAAAGTAGTAGAAACTGTGAAAAATCTATTGTACAGAAGGTGAAAGGGGAGAGATTAACTCAGTAAGTTGTCAGCTCATTTTCTTACTGTGCTATCATGAGTTTTAAGTGAAAAAAAAATCTGTTTGATCTCTTGTATTGGAGATGTATTTCAAGGCCTGTATCTGCCGCTGAAATCTACAAAGTGTGCTTCAGCTATAAATCTCTACCCTTGAATGTACACATGCAACTATCTCAGAGAGATCTGGCTTCCATAAAAATGACAATTGTCATTCCTGCTCTTGCTTTCCTTTATAATGTTTATGTTTTAAAAATAACCTTCAATTGATAGGTAACAGAGAAATTTATGCCATTATCATATTAAATATACCTTCAGATGTCCTTTAGTAGTCAGGAAAAAACAATCTTTTCACTTAAACTTTATTTCTTCCAGTGGGGCCGCTCTGGAAAGTCATCAGTAAAATTACTTTACGAATTCAATGTCATGAGTTTTCATGGGTTAGAAATGTTTTGGATGTGCATGCTTCCTGGCTGTGGTGTTGTTTCTAATTATGGGCACAATAGTAGTTGGAGACAATGAGTTGCTTTCTCCAAGCTGTTGTGCTATTGTCCAAAAATTGTACAATTCTGCCATTGTCAGACTCAGATTTCCATACCACCCCGAGTTTTTACTGTTTAATGATGGTGCTCTGTATTGGAGAACTGGTGGTGCTTTTCAACCTGAACTAAATATAAGCTTTTAAAAAAACCCTTAAAATGTCAGTCAATATGGTAGGATCCGATAGTCGGAACTCTCAACACCTTCGGACTCAGTTAAGTCCAGGCGTGACTCTGTGGGGCAGGGACTGTGCCTAGCATGCTCTGTAGCACATTGTAGGTATTAATACACATTTCAAAAGGAACTGATGATATTTACTATGACAATAATAATGATAGGTAATATCTTCTGTGTTTACAAGACATAGGATGCTGTTCTCATTGTTGCACATACATCATCTTGTGGTTTTTTTTTCATGAAACCTCTACAAGACAGATTTACACATGAGAATCGTCGAGCGCAGGGAGGTTGAGTAACCAGCACAGTTTCTCAGAGGAGGTAGGCAACAGAGCCAACACACGAGCATGCTGGCCGGAGTCCAAAGCCCTTGCTCTTGGTTCCACCTTGTGCTGAAAGAACGTTTTGATGTTTCTATGTTAACTAACTGCCAGCTTAATAGCCTTTGTTCCGATGGTAATGGTAATAATAATATGTGGTTATTTTGTGTCAGACTCAATACATATACTTGCCATTATTTATTTCACTTTAATCTTTCACCAGCCCAGATGTTGCTGTTCCTCGTCTGATGATATCGATGAAGTAATGAACTGTCATAGAAGTCAGACACTAGCCCCAGGTCCTATAATATAAGTGGCAACAGAGGGTTTGATTATACATATATACACATATACATATACATATACATATATATATATATATATATATACACATATACATATATATATACAAAATTCAATTTTAGGAATTAATTGTCACATTGCTCTCATGGAGCTGGCCAGTCCAAAATCTGTGAGGCAGGCAGATGGCCAGGAGTATGACACTGCAGTCTTGAAAAATAGGCAATAGGCTAGATTATGAAGACCTAACTTTGGTGTCCATTAAACATCCCACCAAACTGCATTCAAAGAAGACCTTTCAGTGACCCACATAGGTAACAGTCAAACTGTACTTAGTAGGTACTTCCCTAGACATGGGCAAGAGGGGCCTTGGGCCCATGGTCCACACTTCAGGTCACCTTGCCTTGGGGGCCATGAGCCTCCTCATAGGTTATACAGCCTGAGGCCTGTGGGACTGGTGGGGATGTGCCCACCAGACACTTAGGCCTGTTCTCTAGACCCAGTTTGTATACCCCAGACTCTGGATTTCTTTGCTCAGATGGTCTGAACCTGCACAGTCTTCTCCCCCAAGTTTTACCATCTCAGGGTGTACCACAAGGCCAGTTTGCAGACATTATGGACAGCGTGAAGTCCCACTGTGGGAGATGGAACTGGGAATCATAAGAAAGGTGAGCAGATTACAGGCTGGGTACCAGGGGCAGGGGACCAGGAGCAGAATTACCTCATTCCAGATTTTTCCACCACAAACTCTGATGAGTCCAATAATTTGAACTAGGAAACCGAGACTCATGAAAGATTAGAGAACTTTAGAATCCTTCCCTCTTGTGCTTCGGAACCTCAGCTGTGGTCATGGCTGTCTTTGCCAGGCTTGCTAAATAAGCAATCAGAATAGCAGTATAGAAAAATGTAACATTTCCTTTAAGATACCCAGCATACCATGGTAAGTACCTCATTATACCCATTTCCATGGCCCAGTTAGCCAGAGTTATCTCTTTTTGCACCCATATTTATTGAAATTTAGACACAAGAAGGCTCACCATTTTGTATGAATAAAATGTATATGGCATTGTTTCCAAGGGCAATGACATTTAAGCCTGTCGTCTCATTATAGAATTAAGTATTGCATGGTGAGCAAATAAGGGAGACATTTGTCTGTACACTGTATGTAAAGCAGGAGGAGTTTGGGGGTGTTGGGTGTTACACACTTGTGCCTATCAGCTCCCTCTGGAGATAAAGAGTTATTAATATATAAGCTATGTAGAAAGAGTTGAAGTTTCTCACTGCTTTCTGTCTTTTGAGGTTGCAGAGCAAATTGAAGAGCAATCATCCCACCTATCAGTGAACTTAGATTTGCCACTGCCCTACCCATGAAGCAGTAGAACCTTCTTGGAAGCTTTCTAGAGACTATAGAACGTTTCTACCACACTGGAATCTTCGGCTCCATTCTTGAGAGACCAACGACCTAGCATCCATCCTCCTGGGACTGAGCACAGCTTCACAACCACTATGTTTCCCAGTCCTTCCCAGCCCACCCAGCTTTCTGGACTCGATGCCAACCATTGCTTTTTCCAATCCTTCTCCTCTCTTTTGTAGCTTTCTGCTTTCCTATCACCCCCATGGCCACTCTGCACATGTGACCGACCTTCACTTTCTGCAAGACTTTGGGGCACTCATTTTCATGGTGCCCTCTCCATCAAGCTTTTATCATCTCACATTCAATAGCTCAGTTCTCATTTGCTGAGGGTGGTGATTGAACTATGATGGGGGTGATGCTGGTGTTATCTAAAGCTTTCATCTCTATAAGCTGAAGGCCCAGAATTCCCCTGGCCTGAGGCTTTGGGGACACAGAGCTCTCTGTGGATGGCTTTCACAATCTGTGCAAGAAGCAATTGCACATTTGGCTCTAGATAGAGTACAGTGTGAGACCAAGGAAGACAGTGGGAAGAACGATATGCACACACCATTGTTTCTGGGTTGCAACAAACTTACATGCAGAGGAACCCTAGATACTACTTCACTGAGTTCAAACATTGTCTTCTAACGTGCATGTCAATGCGAGTAAGTAACCAGTATCTAATTATATGTGTTAGAAAATCTGCTGATAATTATGATGCTTATAGGTTCTGGGAACCAACAAAATGGGAAGAAAAAAATGGGAAAATGGGGAAAAATTGTAAAAGCATGAATTTGCTATGTAAAAATAATAACCATTATAGCAATTACTTTGTGCTATTTGTTCTTATACCTTATTAGTATACCACAATAATTACACATTTTCTTATGCATGTCTTACAATAATGTTTTATATGTTTACTTTGATTATATACTATTTTCTCTTTGTTTATGTTCAGTTTTCAGAATTTGTTGCTCAAGTACTATAATTTTTTTAATGTGGCATGATTAATTGCTCTCCTTTAAAAAAACAATTTAAAAACCTAAATACTTATCCAAAGTGACATGGTAATGCACAATATCCTCAACAAAACTATATATATAGTTTATATACATGCTTTAAAACTCCCTGATATTTTGTGTACATGTATTATAAAATGCATATTAATAATATATGCTTTGAAATAATGAATAATTTATTAAATAAAGTATAAGCTTGCCATCTGAATTTGAAGTAAAGTTAAAGATAAACTAGGGGACTATAAAGACTGCTAAAAAATTCGATTTTCAGCACGTTTCAGGTGCAAGAGAGTAGGAACCACCCTTTTTCTTAGGGAGTTACTTGGTGTGATGGGAGGGTTGTGGTTTGGAACACAGACTCTGGAGCCCTATTGCATAGGTTCAAATCTCAGTTATGCTTTTTACTAAACAATTATTTAGCCTTTCTGTGCCTTATTCTCCTCAAGCATGAAATGAAAATAATAACAGAATCTGTGGCATACTGTTGTTGTAAAGAATAAAACACCTTTTTTACACATATTTTTTTTACCAAATCAGTTTTGCATTTCTCCAAATGGTAGCAGAACTTAGAAGTCATATACTAACAAAGTTTTTAATAATTCTGGCAAGCAATTGTCATACCTTATTTATGATGAGTTATAAATAGAGATCAGTAGATTCCCATGGAAAGATCAAATATATTTAACTAAAGGCTCCCAAATGCTAGACACAATAGTTGTCTATTTATGCCAGTGAACTCCAAGGTTAAGTTTAAAGTTATAGGAAATATTGTTTTCTATTTGTGCAGAAAACTAAGGTTGGATATAGTTGGGACTGTTAATATTAATTATTGAAGATTGTATTTATTTGCACCTAAACATTATATTTGTCTCTCTCTTTCTACCTATATCTGTCTATCTATCTATTTCTGTATCACCTTATACACATATTTATTACAAACATATAATTAAAATAACAAAATAGTAAAGTCTTAAATTAACAAAAATGGCACATATATGTGTGTGTGATACACACACATACACACACGAATGGAAGCAGGCTCTAAAATCGAATACTCGGGAAATCTTTTCACTTAGAAGACCACAGCCTAGACACCATTATTCACCTGGTGACAGGTTCCCAAGCTGTAGATATGCTATCTGAGAGGAAATAAATAGTCTTACACATGCAAACAACCTTGCAAACAGAAAATAAAAGTGATGGCTGCTGTTGTCACTTCTTCAGCAAATTTAACAAAATTCTTCTATTTCACTGAACTGATAGAAGAAAGTACACTGGGAATGCTAGATTCTAGGCCTGTCTTAGTTTCTGAACATCTCTGTGTTCTTGGGCCAGTTCCTTAACCTCTCTGAGCCTCAGTTTCCTCATGAGGTTATTTGACTTGATGATTTGTAAGGTGTTTTCTAGATGTAAGATTATATGACTTTAAATTATATACATATGAGGAGCTTGAGGAAGATAGAGACAAATCAAGTTTGACAGGAAATAGAACTTGTAAGAGCTGAAATGTAAGTACTAAAAAAATGAAACAAAAATATAAACTCCAGATTAAATTTCTTAGAAAGTTATAGTTAATTAACATCTTTTTAGAATGCTATGTATGTATTCTTGCCCAGTCAAGTTTTACACATATTTTTCATCAAGACCTAAAAATACGTAGAGCTTTGCTAATCATGAACAATCATCAACTTCCATGTAATGTTTACCACTTCTCTTTTCTTGAATATTGATATAATGGCATAAATAATCCTTTCCCTTTCATGGGTGCCTCAGCTTGATAACTACTAGTCTCAAAATAAGCCAAAAAAGAAAACAAAAATTTAAGAATTTGGTATCTCTAAACCAGTTTTTTGTTATTTGAATCCTTAAAATTATGGGATTTTTGTGCTTTTAGAATCTTATTTTTTGACAAGCAGACAAGATATTTAAATGTCATAGCCAAAAATATATAATGATGTCCTAATTGAAAAAAAATGCTCCATACTATTGTCTGATTACTGTATGTTAGCCAAAGTGCTAAGCAGTGTTTTGGTCCTCATCATAACCTATTGCATAAGATGCTCTTAACTGTTTTACAGATGAGGAAACTAGAATGTAGAAATTTTAGTCACATGTTTGGTAAATGCCAGACTTAGAATTCACAACCTTTGTCAGTTTACCTTTAAACTTCATCTACTTTGTAAAAATTAATTGGCAAGGGAGTAAATGCTTCCCTTCCAAAAGTTCACTTTAATTAGAACATCTACCATGTTGCTGCAATACTTTACGGTCGGTGGATTTACTTCTTCTGTGCTATACATCTAGTCTTTCCTTCTACGGTGCTTTTGAATCTGGCAAGAGAATAGTATCCTTTAATCGATGGTTCTATCGGTTTATTTAACAAATATCTAAATAAACTTAGTAAGTTTCAAGCACCAACCTTTTATAGATATCAACCTAATTAATTTTCATTCTGATAAAGTGAGGCAATGTTGTTATTATATCCAATTTTACAGATAAGAAAACTGAGCCGCAGAAAAGGTAGGACACTTGGCTGACATCAGATGGCTAGTAAATGTCTAACCATCAACTCAAGTGTTCTGGATGAAGAGTCTGAGATTTTAACCAGTTTATTGCACTTGATCTTTTTAAATGTTGAATGCTATCTTCTCACTTCACAGTTTTAAAAGTTCGAGCTTAAATGAACTGCTCTGGCTATGGCCTGATATTTGCCAGCTCTCAGAGGACTGAATAATGAGCTCACACAGCAATAGCCAGAGACAATGTCCAGCACTCGAGAATCTTGCTGCATACCACACACTGGACAAATGCCACAGGCAACAGAAAAACAAATGTGGCTATATTATTCATTTCATTGCATTTGATTAACATCACAGATAGTTTTGTGGTGATCTTCTTAGATAATTTTGCAGGGACAAGAATTGTAGGAAGGAAAGTGGCAAGCATAGAGTTTAACTCTGAACTTTGTCCACGCTAGTTATTAAGAGTTAATTTTTCACAGCATGGCACCTTTTCCAAAGGCTTATACTTGAAGTTTGAGTCCTTCCTGGCTCCAGTCCCTAGATGAGCTCCTTATTTTAGAAAGCTCAGCTAACATGAAGGCCATCAGCTCACTGATGGGTGGGGGGTCCTGAAAGGTGGATACATTTGGCAATATACCAACTATATCAATTGCATACCCCCACTTTTCCTACCCTCTACTTTTCTTACTCCCCACAGGGTGCCTAAGAAAACAATCACGTTATATTAGCTCCGCTTTAATAAAAAACTCAACGAACATATTTAACACACCGGTTACGGGTTCATTAAAAAATGCCTTGCAAAGTTGGCCCTGATACTAAACAATATGAAGAGGAAGAAGCAAATTGTACTGAAAAAAAAAAATCAGGAGTATCCAACTGTTAGAATGAAACACCCCAAAGGCTGTGAAGATGTAATGTCTCAAGAATGGAAAGAAAGTGCTGACAGCATTGCATTTCTGATAGACCCACAGTTAGTATTTATGCAGGTGATCCTGATGGGCTAAAGCCTCCTTCCCGGTTGGGGGACAGATGCTGCAACCATAGTAATAGTGGGTGCGTAAAGAGACCCCAGCAAGAGTGTAAGTGAGAGGGATGGAGCTTTCCTGAAGACGTGAGTATCAAAGGCAATGCTGGCAGAGGACGTAGTCAATCAGCTTAGCTGGTGATGGCAGGCTCCTGCTGTGATTAAAAAATATGAGGCAAAATATGAGGGAAATCCGATAAAAAGCATATTTTTAAACTGCTGTGCTTGAGACAGCAAGGTTTAGTACTTGGACTTTCTGCATAGCTCAGCCTCAAACTGAGCTGGCTCCGAGCATCTCCGCCTGCTTGGGAAGGCTGCTCCTCCAAGGCAGGGCTGACATTTTTGGCGTGGCAGTCTGGAGAAGTTTGCATTGGCACCCTTTGGATTGAAACTGGACTCTGGATAAACAAAGTTCTGCAGTTCCCAGCGCTGCCAGACCCCGAAACTCCATAAACATGAGTATTCATCCCCCCTCCAAAAACCACCCCCAGAGAAAATGAAAAGAAAATGAAACTGCATTGGAGATTGTTTCCCTTGAATAAACACCAAACATACTCTAAAAACCAAAGCTGCTCTACTCTCTGATATTAAACCCAGTAATTACACCATGAAACCTAAGCCTATAAATTCAAACTTTGGAAGGTAAAATTGTGGAGAGGGAGAAACCTAATAAAATGTGTCCACTCTGCACATGTATAGACCTTTTTCTTCTGAATGCTCTTCAGTATGATATAAACCTCACTCTACTGCAGTGAAAATCATTACACCCTGCTGTTTCTACGCTGTACCTCCCTTTCCTACTCAGAATGCTTGACTAGAAAGCATAAGCATTCTAGGTACAAGGAAATCGATGCCCTTCAATATGTTTGAGTTTATTTTGTGTGTCTGGGTATGTTTGCTTTCTCCCATCACTGAATTGATAAAATCTTTCAAGAAAGATGCGGGGGCTCTGACTTTCTACCAAGTAGCCAGCTTACCAGGAGGCTAAGTGTCTGAGGACAAGCTATGTTGTTTCCAATCAGGCCCAATTTTGGGATGTCTGTTTGCTCAGGTGGCCACAGGCCTCCTAAATGAACCAATATCATTCAGGCCTCCCCAGCACTCTGGCTATAGTGACACTGTTGCTCTCTCTAGCCACTCAGAAGGAAATTCAGGCAACAGTGCTTCAGTCTGATGATTAAGTGGAAACATTGGGAAGACCAGGCTTTATCTTGACCTTTTCATCCTTTCTTTGTCTTGAAGAACCTTGAATTTCAGTTCAAAATTCATTTAGTTCACTTAATTTTTTTTAATGCAGAGAAAGGTTTGGACCATTAAAAGTAAACTCTATCTTAAAACTAAACTTTTTAAGATAGAATGTTTCTTATGCTTCTGAATAAAAGACCTCACCGTGTTTAATGGAGTGTTTTATATACCGGAGAGGATAAAGCTAATATAGCAGCAAAATAAATGAACTCTCGGACCACTTGGTCAAATTCATACCTTAGAACTAGAATCCTCAATTTTGTACTTAAAGGGTATTTGTCCACTCCACAGAATATTTCTTTGTACTTTTGTCCTTTCTCCCCAATCCATTCCATTAACAATATCTTTTTCTTTCCAGAAAGATGCGATTAGGTCCTTATCTTGCTTTTTTTTTTAATGTGGCTTTCTGCTTCTTTAATTTAGGTCACAGCTACGCTTGTGCCAGCCAGGGCCTTATACTGGACCATCTTGCCGCATCTATGGGTGCACTTGCACCATGGCAAGGTCAATGCCTCCCAGCTCTATGTGGGGCCCACCCCGTCTGCTGACCCAAATTGGAAACAATTTAAACTTTGCTTGTGGCCTTTTCTTTCTATTCCGTGTTCTATTTCTACGTGTTCTCAAACCTTCTTTTCCTCAGGCAAAGATAGATGAGAGTCACCACTTTTTATTGTCATGGTGCTACAGGGTGCTTTATTCTGCAGATGATAGTCTTTCACACACCTGTGAACACACAGATAACAGGATGGTGCATACAAACCTTTTATTAAAGGCTCAGATATGCCTGGGACGCAGCTATGTGGGGCTGTGAGCACCCATCCCGGGATGGCTCCCTTCGCCCTTTTCTACAACTGCTTATGTGTAAAGTGTTACAGTTTAATTTTTACAATTGTCTATTAAATTACACACTACAGAATCCATTCTGAGAGCAAACATAGAGCAAACTAATAAGCAGATATAAGCCACGCTTCTGAGTAGAATAGTAAAAATGGAGTCCCGGATTTCTGATTGGCAGATACTTCTAAATCGATAACAAAACCAGAGCTCTAGAACAAGAGCTCCCTAGTCACTTCCAAATGGGATGGCAGTGTTATTAGCTGCAAGTTTTAAAAACTATGTTGGCCAAATGACAATTTCACCCTTGGGTAGTGAAGAAAGGTAGATTACCATGGAAAACAGAAACTGGGGAGAACAGGAGGCAGAGAGGAAGAGATGCGAAAATAAATCATGAGAGAGACCCATAGTCTAGTTAGGTTCGCAGGTCTCTGTCACAATGAAAGCACTCAATAAGTACATCCTGAAAACTCAGATGATTATTTGATGGAGCTAAAATTTATGTAGGGTCTCAGACACAAAGAACACAATAAAATCAGTTGACTTATAAATTTCAATTGGATGGGCAGAGCAAAACAGAAACAAACACTAATTGTTGTCAACCCCACTCACAATGGATAGATTTATGTGTCAGAATGACCATCTGTTCATTTAAAACAGCAGATACATTTGATAAAAACACTTCTACTAGCTGTGAGGAATCATCTTCCTAATAGAAAACTCTATCTGGGAACTATATTCAGTGAGGAATGAAGTTGGATTATCTTAAAGGTTAATGTCATCAGGTAACGGTCAGACAGCGAAGAGAATCGTAAACAAGTGGACCAGGCTGTAACAATGAGGACCCAGCTGGAGTCGCCGAGGACTCTCTCCCCGGCGAAGATGAACCTGCGACTCCAAAACTTCGCAGTAGAGACAGAACGATAGCGCAGGTTACAGTTAATTAAACTTTTTAAAGCATTTTACATCATTACACTTTAGTTTCTTTAGTAAAACTTTGGAGTCACTCAGAAATCATTAACAGCCAACCCAGAAATAACGTGGAGAAATATCTTCTAACAGCTTGTTTCCTGATTGTACATTTTTATTTGATTAAGATTAAGATGATGTAAAGGGCACATATAGATTTTTAGACTATGAATTAATGAAAAAGTCATTGTTAGCAATAAAAGGAAGAGCTGAAAAATGACAATAAAGTTCACGTTCTTTAGCTCCACAGAGAACGCGGTGGGGAAGAGGCACAGTCTACTGTTAGTCTGAAGCTTTCGAGGATGCTCACTTATCCCATTCCCGTTCACCTATTCTTTTTATTTTATTTTTTTATTTACCGCTTTATTTTTTCCACATTTTCTTATTGTTGTTCAAGTACAGTTGTCTCCATCCCCCCCCACACACTCCCTCCCTCCCCACCCACCCCCTTCCCACCCTGGATCCTTTGGTTTGAGGCCTTTGGTTTTGTCCCTGTGTCCTGTACGCATGTTCCTGACCCCCCATATCATATACATATCACATGGATACTGTGTAATAAAGAGTATGATTAATTTTAAGGTAATTTTGATAAAAATCTTATTTTCAATATTAAAACTTCTTATCTAGGAATATGAAAAATCAGTTCATTTATTCAGGTCTTTTCATGAATCTTCATAAACATTTTATATTTATTTTTTAACATAAACTCTGAATATACAAGGTGGGCAAGAGTAGTTCTACAGTCACAATATAAACAGATAATACAATAATTAATAATAAAAGAATACACTGTTTTGCATACTTGCAACTGTAAACCTATTTGCCCACCCTTGTATTTTGTTAAGCTTATTTCTAGGTATTTTCTACTTTTGTTTCCTGTAAGAGATATTTGCCTCACTATAATTTTAACTGGTTTTTATTGAAATATATAAGTTACTTTTGTACATTTATTTTGTAAATGATCCAATAACAAAAATATTTTGTAGTAATTTGAATATGTTTCAATTTTCTTCTGTTTTTTTTTTAAGTAAGAACTTGTAGGTAAGAAGTTATATCATTGACAAGTAATTTCCTGTCCAAATATTTACTCTCTCATTCTCTTCCTTGTTTTTCACAGAGGCTAGAATTTCCAGTGGTGATAGTTTTCATTCTTGTCCTGTTCTTTTTTCAATGATAAAGCCTTTATTGTTTAAATGTTAAGAGGTTGTTGGCCAAAGTTATTCAGTTGTTAATTTAATCATCTTATTTTTAATACAGATGAATATTGAGAATTATAAAAATAGAAAGTGAAAGAAAACTTTACAAGTCCAGTGCAACTGCAATAAAAATACTTGGTAATATACATGATTCTGAAATTAATGCAGGAAGTAAGTCTTGAAAATAGTAAAAAAAAAACTTGTAAAAGAACACTGAACAAAAATTTCCCAGCCTGATAACATACACATTCACAAAAGTGTAATAAACAAATACAATTATAAAATTATGATGTAGTGTTCATTCATTTGTTTATTCAACACACAGTGACTGTAGGGTTGCTAGATTTAGCAGATACCAATATAGGGCACCCGTTAAGTTTGCATTTTCTATTTTTAGCATAAATATGTCTCATGCAATATTTGAAATACAGTTGTATTTTAAACGCTCATTGTTTAAAGTATTGTGTTTTATCTGCCACCTTAACTGAATGCTTGTGTGTGTGTGTGTATATTTGTGTGTATACATATGTATATATATGTATATGTATATGTATATATATATATATAATATGTATATATGTGCATTTGTACCCTGTGTACCACTGAGGTACATGATGGAGAAAGACTAAATCTCTGCCCTCATGGAACAGAAACAGCAAAAATATATCAATGATATACAGCTCAAAAACAAACCTGGGTGTGTTTGAGTGCCTAGTATATAATTAAGGTAGTATTTCAAGTAATGGGAGAGCAGATAAATTATTTTTAAATTATCAGTGGTATAATTGGCTTCCTACTGGAAGGAGAACTAATAAAACTAGACTGCTGCCTTACATTACACACAAAACTTAAACTTCTGACAGCTGAAAGAAACTCCAAAAGTTGAAGAGAAATGTAAGAAAATATATTTTTTTTTTTTAGGATGAGTGGTTTTTCTAAATAAAGTACAAAACTGAATATATGAGAAGGAAAATATTGGTAGCTTTTACATTAATTACAATTATTGAACCAGTCTATAAAGACAAATACTAGATAAGTAGAAAGTATTTATGGCATACATAAGAACATAACATTAGACACTAATACTAATTTATAAATGATAACTACAAATCAAAAAGAAAAAGTATCAACTAAAAATGAGAAACTATATGAATAGCGGTGTTTAAACCTGTTAAAATTAAGACAATGCAAATCAACAATAACAAAATTGCCAGTTTTCACTTTTAGTATTGATAAAAGAAATATAAAATATGTGATTTTGACAAATATGTGGGAAAATCAGCACTCTGTATAGTGTTTTTGGAGCATATACAGTGATGTGGTTCAATTTTTTTGGAGAAAACTTTGGCATTATTTAATAATATATTGTTTCATGTACTCACTGATTCAGAAATTTCATTTTTAGGAATTTCACCTACCAGAATATTTACACATGGGCACAAACATAAATTTCAGTGATTATAATTACTACATAGTTTATATTAAAGAAATAGAAACAACTTAAACACCTTAGAAGGCCAAATAACGGCCCCCAAGTTTTTAAGTTCTAATGTCTGAAAGTTGTGACTATTACTTTCTTTGATCAAAAGAGGATAATAATTCAGTTATAAATTTAATTTATAACTGATAAATGAAGATACAATGTAAGGATTTTGAGATGGGATTATCTCATTACCCAGACAAGCCCTAAATGCCCTCTCAGGCATCCTTACCAGAGGGAGATGTGACGCACAGGAAGGGTGATGCCACAGGAAGATGGAGCGGAGAGAGCTGAACACGCCGCCCTTGAAGACTGAAGTGATGGGGCCACAAGTCAAGGAATGCTGGTTGTCCTCGAAAGCTGGAAGATGTAAGGTATGGGTTCTTTTCGAGCTCCTCTGGAAGGAGTGTGACCCTATTGACAATTTGATTTCAGCCCATCGCCACTGATTTCTGACTTCTGGTCTGCAGAACTGTGAAAGAATACTTTTCTGTTGTTTTAAGCTACATAGTTTGTGCTAATTTGTTACAATGGCACAGGAAATGAATATACCCACCACAAGGGCAATACTGCTATAAGTTATATTTCCATCTGTGGAAATCTAATCATTGCAGTAAATGGTATTTCTGTATATTACCATGTTATATGTAGTAAAATGTGATAAGATATAAATTTAAGTTGCATAATATTTATAGTATAATCTCATGTATTTGGAAAACAAAAGTAAACCTATGGATGCATAAATATAAATGCAGATATAGGTGTCTGTCTAGACGTTATTTTTAAATAAGTACAGTATTTACCTGTAGAAAGAATGCAGGTTGGAAAAGAAGGAAGGGGGATTTTCACATTATACTGTTAAGGTATTTTGCCACATGAATACATTTGTTTTTTTTGTATCATTTTTTAAAAATAAAAAATGTAGTAGGCATTTTCCCAAACTACATCTTTATGGACTCCAAATATCCAATTTCTGAATGGATACCTATTAAATATTTGTGCCTTTACTAGACTTAATGTGGCTTGGGAGTAAAAACTTTCCTTTCTTGTTCAATTTGGTTTCCAGCATCCAATGGGCTGCTGTCACATATTATACTAAGAAAAAATAATGTGTGGAATGAATGATGGGCTATAACAGGTAACATCTCTCAGTAACTGCCAAAGGTGAGCACGCCCATGAACTGACAGCCTAGGCAGGCAGTACCATAAGAAACAACAGCACATGCCTTTGTTTCTTCAGTTCTTGCCATCCAAAAAGATGACAGCAGCAGCAGCTAAAGCAGAAAGACACACCCAAATGCCCCACCTCTACTTCCCTCAGATAGCTAGCTCACTGTCATGAGTCAGGAATATTTTCAGGGGATTCCAGCTGGTGCTGCTCTGATCGCAATACTGAGGACAGTCTTGTCATTCAGAAGCAGTATGTTGAACCAGTGATTGCAGACACAGGCAAATCTAGAATGCCATTTGCAGAAACAAGTATGGCTCCTTTCCTGCAGAGGTTTCTAGAACGGATGCCAATGTCTACTCCACCCATTCACCACTGAGGAGAAGGGCTTGCTTGCCTGAAGCTAGGTCTCGTATTGAGCCAGTTGACTGCCTTGGGTGGTTAGTGTCCCATATTCCCTATGGCTCTCATGGACAGAGTCCATGAGGGAAGAGTGCACGAAGGCTCTGGTACATAATGAGTTTAAAAAAAAAATTAACCTGAAAAAAAACCCCTTACTCTCAAATGACTGGTGATATTTATAGAAGTTGTGAGTTAAATTCCACTTCACCAATTTCATCCTTTACATTGACATGCTAGATAAGATTATCTCCTTTTAAATAATTTTTTTTATGTTTAGGTATTTCTCTGGCAGTTTTGTATTACAATTTAAAAGCAGTCTAGCCCATGTCTATACTCACGTTGGCTATGGTATTTTAAACTTGATTTCTGAGGGTGCTGACAGCTTTTGAAAGATTTAACAACTGGCAGCAAGAAAAACTCCCATAGAATCTGTTCTATGAAATTTTTTCTCCTAAAAAAAGGGCATCATTTAGCAGGTAATATATTGCAATAAAAATATGGTTATGCAATAATAGTTCATTAATAGAACAAATCATAACATAACCTCTTCTATTAAATGTAAAAAGCAATTTATTGAAATAAAGACATCTTCTTCCCTATGGCATATTTCCATGGTTGCTGGCTTGAAAGGATTTTTTATTATTATTCAAAACAGTCATTTTGATTTGCACAGAAGATAACAGTTGTTCATGACATTTTTATTTCTGCATAAACAGATTTCCATTTTGGCAAAGGTTAATACAGTAGGAATTTGTTTTTACTTTTGGATATACGGTGATACCACTAGAGCACTTTGTTTGGTATGGAACCGCTAATTTATCCTTTATGCCTTTACGATCCTGTCAGTGCTGCACGTCTCCTTGGTTTTTCTAATCTAAAATAATCCCAGTGAAATCCTTTGATTGTCTGTTTGGACCTGCTCCATTCCTAAAGCAGGAATGTAATGGGCTTTATGGCACTTACTGGGGAGTAATTTATCCAGCAGCGTGACTATAGATACTTGTTTTAATAAGAATATGCTTTATGGTAAGTGGGGACTGCTATTTAATTAGCCAAAGGGAAAGTAGTTCATGATACAATCTGTTCCAATCATCTTGGACATTAAACAAAAAGTCAGGCTAAGTTATTTATGTACATGCACTTTATTTGTAGTTGCTTTGAGCGAACCTCTTCTCTGAAACTTTATAGCATTTTCTAAGTGAGCTGAATTGTGGTGGGGGAGGCACAGAGGAAGAAAAGGACATGAGAGCATCCTATAAAATTTTTGAAAAAGAAACAGAAGGTTTACTTATTGCTATTAAGCTTGTGAGTACAGACATGCCAAATGGAAAACAGGCAGAGAACTATGATTTATCCTCTGCCATTTGGTACTTTGCATCTTTAGTGCATAGTTCATGGAACAATGTTGCAGGATGTCAGTAAGGTATTACGGGATTTTGCATGTGTGCATGTGTGCATGGCTCTGTGTGTCTTTCCTTTAGATTCCCATTGCCTTTTATAGGTGCCTTTTCCTGAAAATTCACAATTATGGTACTATATTTTTATTATTAAAAAAGTATAATAAATTTTAGAAGTTTAATGGACATGCAATCATTTAATTCTTAGAGCACATGGGTGCACTTTAAGAACTCTTACCTTCTTAATAAGACTATAATGGCAATATAATAGGTATAAGTAGTATTCATTTCTAATTGGCAAACATTTGAGACACATAAGTAATTGCCTATCCAAAGAATTGCCATAAATGTGTTTTTGGGTGGTTGAAAAAGAGGGAAAAAATGTGGTTTCTTGGATCCCTTCTCCCAGGTGGTGCTTTGCTCCATAGTTATGCATTTTTCTCTCTTCCTAGGTATAAACAAAGACACCCATGGTAAACACAAAGAACCCAGAAGCTGCAATCTGAGGACAAACCTGGCTCCACTACAGTTTACCTCATGGCCCCAGGAAGCAGAGCTTAAATTGGAAGAGCCCATTTCCCTATGTGCCCTCTCCACTTCACAGTGCTACAGGGAGGATAGCATGAGCTATACTGGAGAGTGCCTTTTGTAAAGTGAATGCCTAGTGTGAGTCAGTGCTTGCTTGTATAACCCCTCAAGCATAAAGTGTGGGCATGGTCATGTTTGCGCATCCTCACACAGGGCCTCTGTGTGGTCAAGGTTCCCTGAGTGAAGTCCGCGAGAACCGGTCTTGGGCTCTCCGACAGCTGCAGCTTTCTCTTCCTCTTTCCCACTCCTCTATCATTCTGTCTACAGTATATATCTTGCTCTTTCCAACATGACTTTAAAAGCTACAATGCAAACTAAAGAGTTTGAAATCATGTAGTCTGTCCTTGCCATCAAATCAATAAAAGCATTGTCTTCACAATCAACCTATCTCTCGGTAGCTGGTGGCACCTGGACTAGAATCATAGAGAGCACTCTGTGGGTGAAGGTCTCTGATAGCCATCCCTTAAGTCAATGTTCAGGGTTACCCTAAGCACATCATAGTATAATTTTTTTACACCCTTAGTTTCTTTCTACCTTCAGCAGGTTTTCTCCCTTTCCTTTCTGTTCTCCTGAGGAAACCTTTCTTGCTGCCTAAATGAAAACCCCAAAATGGCTGCATATTGAGTCATATCCTAGACAGCTTGGGGAGGTTATCAGAGGTTTTGGAGTCAATCCTGGTTGAACAATTGACTGCCCTACAGTCCCGGTCATCAGGAAACAGGTGGTGCAGTTACCCCATGAAATGAGAGCCTGGTTGAGCCTGTGTTTAGTACTTTTAATGTAAGAAGACAGAAAAGGAAATACTAAAGACCAAACTTTCCTTCAACTCTGTGGTCTCACATATCTCTCAAAACTTGGAAACTTGTCTGACATGAGACAATGTGCAGAGTGAGCTAGCCACTCCCCTTCCTCCTCCTGAAGATGTGTAAACAGCTGGTGCATGCAATCCCTTTGGTAGGAGGGAAATGATTGCATGGCTGATGTTAACCAAATATAAGCTTGCACCAGGAACTCAGAAAATATTACATATAATATAACAGTACATATAATATAATAAAGGGCCAAGCCTGGTTCATGATCATCTTAGGTGTTGAATATCAAGGGTTGAGGTGTCAGTCAACAATTTTTAAAAGGGATATATATTGGTTTTTTCTTTGGAATTCTTCTTTTTTTTAAATTGTTGTTCAAGTACAGTTGTCTCCACTTTTCCCTCCACCACTTTGAAAATTTAATTTTCAAATTTGATTCACATGCAAGAGTTATTTTTAATTTTGTCTTGAGGAATCAATGGGGCATTTTCCCTTCAACCTGTTTGCAAATCCTCGTCACTGAAGTTAGTTCAGGATGTGGGTAAAAGGGATCATGAGCCCAGCTTCTGTTAACTACACTTTTCTCAGAGTAGGCATGCGATGTGCAAAGGTCTTGGCTATGTACTAAGAAGCTTAGATACACAGTTCAGAACTAAATGAAGACTGTAATTTACCAAGTAACACTTAAGAAATGAGTCTGAGTGGCATGAATCTAAGTGGTAATTGGAGTGAATTAAACACACTGTCCCTGTCCTCTGAGACATTGTTAGCCTTCCTGACCTCGGGGTTGGATAAGCCATAGTCGGCTTCATCTTGTTGCATGAAAGCTACTCAACCAAGCTGATGACAAAATTGAATGAGAACTATACAACACAACTAAAAATCAAGCAGACATGGAGCATAATAGAAATAAATTACAGGGGCTAGTTTCTGCTTTATCATCACATTTGTAATGCTGGAAGTTCTAGAATCCTCAGGGATTAAAAGGAGTGGAATAAATGTTTATCTCTATGTCAGGATTTATGTTTATACTTACCATTATGGCATCTGCACATTTTGTCTTTCTTACAACACTGCAAGTTCCTTGTAAAAAGATCTCATTAAAAGAATTATTCCCAGAACCTCCTACAATTTCTACAACAGGGTAGATGCTCTATAACTACTTCATGCTGAATGAGTAGTCAATGAATAAATGCATGAATGAGCACAGCTCAGTCAGGAGTGGAACCTATGTGCTCACTAAGACCTACTTGTTCTTTCCTTAACCAGGGTCACTTAACACTCGGATGATAGTCTTCCCTATATGAGAAAACTTCTAGGAAAGAAAATTTTGTTATACTCACACTCAAAATGGAGGTCAGCCTGAAATCGCTACATTAAAATTTTTATATTGTATAAACTTGAGTGTCTTAATAATAATAAATGGTCTGTACCTGTCAGTGGGCTTCTGTTCTTCCTGCTTGAGATCACTTATTATAGATTTCCTAATGTTATTTTTTTAAAGGGAGACACATAAATTATGGAAATTAAAAATGCTGATGATTCTATTTGTGTTATTGTTCATAATTATAGTTCTAATTCTTAAAGTTCTGTGCCAAGAGTTCAGTATACATAATCTGAACTCTATTCTATTTGACTTGGAAAAGAACATTTTTTTGTTTCTATTTCTAGAAGAGCAAGAAAAATAAGTGATTAACCAGTTTGAGAAGCTGTTAGAAACAATCTATAAAACGGTAACTCCTTTTAAAGCACCTGATATCAATCATTTCCTTTCTCTCACATCTGCCACGGAAATTGAACAGGACATGAAGTATTACCTTCATTTTTTTATTTTGCAGGGTAAACCGAGGTTTAGAAATTCATTTATTTAGTCCTTATATAGGACACTACCTCTGCATGACCCACAGAGATTGCTGGATCTACAAAGCTAAACATAGTTTCCTGTCAAGTACCTCACAGCCTAGTAGAGGCACTATTGCCCTTAGACTCCAGTCACCAGGGCCCTGGCTTGAGGCACTGACCTTTAGAGGCCCCACCTGCTCTCTTCTGACTGTTATTCCCTCCATGGCGCATGGAGTCCACGGGGCTATGGAAAGGTGTTCACCCAAAATTTGAGCCACCTTCCCTTCTGGACCACACATCACATGCCTGAGACCCAGAACTTGCTGCCCAGTGGAAAACTTCTACATCCTGGACTTTTGCAGAGCCTCATCTCTAGGTTCACCCTGTCAAGGGCATACCTAAGCCCAATCGTTTCCTTCCAGAAAGGCATTTCAGGTACAAGAGAGAGCAAAAGATGAAAAGAGAAGAGCAGACACTTCCAGGCAAAAGTTGGGGGCAAGACTGAGAAGGCGAGGTAAAGAAGTCAGCAATGACACTACTCATGGTAAGAGGTCTGATAAAGTGAACAGAGGATGCTACAGAAAGGCTAAAGAAGGACACCTAACACAGCTGGGCGTGAGGGTGGGAGGAAGAGATGTCAGCAGAGGCTCTTAGTGAAGAAGTTGAGTTGCAGAGGCTGTGTGAGAATTATGTCACGAGGGCAGAAAAGGAATGGGGGACTTTTAAGTGGAGAAAAGGTATGTAAAGTCACAGAGGAGTAAGATCATTTGAAGATTCAAGGATCTGCAAGTTCCTTCACACAACTGAAGAAACAGAGAAAGAGGGGCCAAAAAAAAAATAAGTTAGAGGGGAGGGAGGCACGATTGTTGATATTTGGCTGCCAGCATTCATTCTTTGTTATGGCAATATAAATCTAATTTTATTTGGATCCTCCCCATTGGGGGCCATTGGTCAGGACTCACGGGATGCCCTGTTTTTATTAGCCTGAGGACAAAAAGAGTGATAAAAAGACTGAATATCATTGAGGCCCAGAAGCATTTCCACGTGGAACAGTCATGCAGCATCTAACTGTAAGCCCTTCTGGAACAGCCTGATCCCTCCCAGCTCTGAATCTGGTTTCACAGCCTTTCTTTCCAAACTGCCAGCACTGCACGTCCTTCTGACAAATTTGATTTTGGGTAAGCAAGTCATAGTCAGTGTCAGTTTATTGAAACCAAATGGCCCCAGCTATTAGAAGGAAGCAAGGTCCTGATTACCAAAGGCCTTCGATGCCATGCTATGGAATTCGGACTTTATTTTGAAAGCAATGGAGAATTGTAATAAAAATAAATATGCATGAACTGGATAAGTGGCTTGCCAAAATACCTGGCCACTCTAATTTACCAACTTCATAAACATCTGGAATTCTCCATAGATGTAATATAATAAACAGGTAGTCCACAGGGAGACAGAAAAAAAATGATAACTCCTGTTTTTCCTATTACTATTAAAATATGTGTAGCTTTCTATAAATGACTTAATTTTGCTCATCAGTGAATGACTGACTACTAGGTTCATACCACTGTTTATGTATCCTCCCTTTTTATACTTGGAACACGAAATAATAGTGTTTCCCTAGATTAAGTTGTTTATAACTACATAAGAGAGTACTATGTGTGCTTTCTTCCATGTAATTTTCATATATGTTTGCATGTTTGTGCACAAATATTAAGAATTCTTTCGAAGTTAGGTGAGAATAAACTTGTTCATTCTGCAAGAATCTATTTAGTAAGATTTATCTGTTTAGACTGTTTAAAAGGGAGACATAATTTGATATGTTTAACTCTTGAGTTAATTTATTTAATCATTTAGCAACTATTTCTTAAGGTATTTTAATGCATGGTGCTATATGAGGCACATTCTATGATGACTCACTCAATCCAGTGAGTGACAAGACAACTGTGCACTGTGCATTGTTTTACAATCACCCTGACAACTCGAAGATTAGTCTTTCTGAATAAATCTCTCCAGACCTTTGGAAACACCAGTGTTCCAGTGATCTGACAAACTGAGGAGCTCATGTGTTGCTGTCTGTCTCGAGAGATGTGCGTGCGTGCATCTTTGACGTTTCTGTTAGTTGGGGGCACACAAGGTAAAAATGAGACCTCAGTGCTCACGACTGTATTAGCTATTGTCCTCTAAAGACAACAAGCCTACATGTTTTGAAATCTACAGTTTCCTGGAGATTTTCCACAAAGATTTTTGACGTAGTACAGTACACTCGATCAACTGTCACCATGGAGATTTGAAGGAAATAAAGGAAATGGAAGGGTCTATTTTGAACCTTAGAAATGCAAGGTCTTCTCTTTGGCCATGAGGAAAAACAAACCTTTCCTTGTAGAGAGAAGATCTATGGAACACTGAGCTGAAATTCCAAGCTCGGCATTACTAAGACTTCTGGACATTGTCACAAAACTGCTAAGCAGTATTTGCAGCTCTTTGCAAGCTTGCCAGAAGACAACTTTAGTGAGAACTGGAGTTTTATGATCGTAGATATTACACCTGACACCATCTCATGGTTAAAAATGAGTTTGGAAAGATACAAGACTCAATTAGCAAGGCAATGACGAATCAGCAGCATTCCAGAAATCCTTATTCTGTGATAGTTTGACATTTATAGCTGTGTGACTTTAAGGAAGATGCCTAATCTTATTCAGTCTCAGTCATTTCATGTTTAAACAACTCAGGATACCTACTTCTTAAGATTACTGGGACAATTTCAGGATAACGCGTGTAAAGTGCAAAGTGAAATTCCCGGCATGTACTGGGAGTCAAATAGATGCCGTGTCCTTTATGCTTTCCATAGCGTCTCACATAATTTACTCCCAGAAGAAGGGAAGGCTCTTTAAAAAATGTCATTTATTTTACCAATCATAGGAATAAAAAATCCATCTACCTATTTTTGAAGACCTACTTTGTTCCAGATTAATGATATATCTATATCACACAATTATGTTAAGTAAATCTTATTATCTCCATTTTGCAGACAAAGAAAATGAAATCCAGAGAGGTTAAATGACTCTACCAGGGACACATCTCTAGTAAGTGAAGCTGCATGTGATTCTGGGCCTGATTCCAAAGCTCTTGCTATTTCTATTTGACCACACTTATCAGTCAGGAGATTATGATTTAGAAATTCATCAGTCATTTTCACGAATGGC
>PVKM010003043.1:0-60315 GCA_004027735.1 Carollia perspicillata
AAAAAATGGAAAAATGAAAGCTACACTAAGTGAAATGAAGAAAAATGCACAGGGAACCAACAGTGATGGAAAGAAAACTGGGACTCAAATCAATGGAGTGGACCAGAGGAAGAAAAACAACAAACAGAAAAGAATGAAGAAACAAGAATTCAAAAAAATGAGGAGAGGCTTAGGAACATCCAGGACATCTTTAAATATTCCAACATCCAAATTATAAGGGCACCAGAAGGGGAAGAGGAAGAAAAACAAGTGGAAACATTATTTGAACAAATAGTAAAGGAGAACTTCCCCAATCTGGCAAAGGAAATAAATAGACTTCCAGGAAGTCCAGGAAGCTCAGAGAGTCCCAAAGAAGGTGGACCCAAGGAGGAACACACCAAGGCACATCATAATTACATTAGCCAAGATTAAAATGAAGGAGAGAATTCTAGAAGCAGCAAGAGAAAAGGGGACAGTCACCTACAAAGGAATTCCCATCAGACAGTCAGATGATTTCTCAAAAGAGACCTTACAGGCAAGAAAGGGCTGGAAAGAAGTATTCCAAGTCATGAAAGGCAAGGACCTACATCTAAGATTGCTCTATCCAGCAAAGCTTTTATTTAGAATGGAAGGGCAGATAAAGCACTTCTCAGATAAGGTCAAGTTCATCATCACCAAGCCCTTATTATATGAAATGTTAAGGGACTTATCTAAGAAAAAGAAGATAAAAAATATGAACAGTGAAAAGACAGCAAACCCACAGTTATTAACAACCACACCTAAAACAAAAGCGAACTAAGCAGACAACTAGAACAGGAACAGAACCATGGAAATGGAGATCAATCACATGGAGGGTTATCAACAGGGGAGTGGGAGGAGCAGAGAGGGGAAAAGGTACAGAGAATAAGTAGCATAGATGGTAGGTAGAAAATAGACAGTGGGAGGGCAAGAATAGTATGGAAAATGTAGACGTTAAAGAACTTATGACACATGGACATGAACTAAGGGGGAGAATGTGAGTGGGAGGGGGTGTGCAGGATGGAAGGGAATTAAGGGGGAGAAATGGGACAACTGTAATAGCATAATCAATAAAATATATTTTAAAAAGTACAAATTTGTAGTTGTAAATATAGTCACAGGGATGTAAATTATAGCATAGGGAATATAGTCAATAATATTGAAATAACTGTGTGGTGTCAGATGGGTACTAGATTTATTGAGGTAATCACTTTATGAGGTATGTACATGTCAAGTCAAAGGGCTGTGTATCTGAAACTAATATATTGTATGTCAAGTATAACTGAAAAATAAATTTAAAATTAATTAATTAACATTCCATAGAATTCAAAACAGTAAAAAATTAAAACTAGGTTAAGCAGAGGTGAAAATTATAGTGATTCAGATGGTCATTGGAATCTGTCTCTCCCCAACATTTCTGCCCAGTGTGATACCCTGGGAGCCTCAGGCTCTCATCCTCGCAGCTTTGTGACTCCAGGACAAACAAGAATGAACACTCCTCCTTCCATGATCTCTATAACTAGTGAGTACAGGGATAGAATATTATTGGTTATTCCTGAATCACACATTCCCATGATATGGGGGCATAAGTTTAGATTCATCCTACTCATTTGGATGGTGACCTCATTGGAAAGCAGGGGTCTGTGATTAGAAAAATGTGAAACAGACCCTGAACAGGCAAAAACAACAAACACTCTGATTATTTCCTAGTTTTTAATCTTCTCATGTGCTTTCACAGCCATAACCCAACCTTGCCCCACCTCTGTGTTTGGTCTGGCAGCCTTCACCGGGCCCTTCAAGTTGGCCATTGTATGGTGTTAGCCCTTCTTATTGCCCTGATTCTGAAATTGGTTAGCAAAATTGTAATTGCCCAACAGCAGTGAAAAGTTTTTGCCATAGAAAATGTCCCATGAGTTCTCTTAGTAGTCTCTCCAACCCAGTGAGCAAAGTCACCATTTATGGAGTTTTTACTGCCCATATGTTCAAATAGAAGGTTTCTCCAACTATAAAGTAATTTCCTATTTTCCCAATAAGAAGATTCAAAAAAAATGTTTGGGGCCAACTTGAATATATAAAAATGTAGGAATGTAGATGAAACAGTAGATTAGTTCTGACATTTAAGGTTCTGTAGATTAATCATTAGAATGATTGCAGTCTTGCACTCTCCCTCTTTTATTAGCCTCTTCACTTGCATCTGTGTGTTGGACCTGAAACAAAAGTCCTTCTCTAAGCCATCCTTGTGGCTTTTCTAAGCTCAGCACCTGTGCTTCTGTCACAGTACTTTGAGCTGCAGCATATTTTGAATCTCCATGTGTGATATTTCACTGGGAATATTATTGCATGTCTCTTTCTTCCTTTTCCCATTCATCTGCAGGTGTACATACACAGTCTCCTAGAGTAACAACCTACTGCATAGCCCTTCAAAGTAATGTTTAAGTAACCTGTTTATTCTAACATCCAACCCCTCCAACTGCCAGGTCACAAGCACAAAATAATGACTAAATCTGTAGTACATTTTTTGTCACCTTTCTGCTGACGTCATTGAATAACCTGTATAAGCATCCAAACTTGGTAACAGGCTGTTGTCTTTCTCAAAAATACATTATAGTTCAAGGAAGTTAGAGTCTTAATAAATTTGAAGATAAAGTTACTTCCTCATTTCTGAGGGATAATATTTTGGGGGTTCAATCATGGGAGGGCACCTGACCCTTTATTTACATAAATGCACATGCCTATGTGTTTTACATGTATTATCTCACTTAATTCCTCCAAAACTCCTTATTAGGTAGGATTTTCATCCCCATTTTACTGAGAAGGAAATGAACTCTCAAAACAGTCCACTAACTTTTCCAAGGACAGACAGCTACAAAACACCAGGTTTGTCTGACTCTAGAACTCATATTCTTTGCCATACCACACAACTTGCGCAGAATTCCAGACTGTTCTTTTTACAGTTGAAAAAACATGGTACCTTGTTATGCACTCTTACTTAACCATTCTAAAAATAAGTGGATTTACTATTTTCCCTGTATTGTGTAATACAAGGGAGGACCCAAAAAACAGAATTTATTTATAAGAAGTTGTACATTTATTCTTACATGTTTAAACTTCAAAGTACTCTCCATTTGGTACAAAACACCTATCAAGACATTTTTTCCATGGCTCAAAACAGTTTTCAAACTCATCAATTTTGATGCCTTTCAGTGCTTCTGCCACTTTTTGTATCGTCTCCTCCACATCAGCAAAATGTTCCCCTTTGAGGATGTTTTTTATCCAGGAAAACAAAAAAAAAAAGTTGTTGGAGGTGAGATCAGGTAAATAGGAAAGGTTGAGGCATGGGGGTCATGCTGTTTTTTGGTCAAAAACTGCTGAACCCTCAATGTGATATGGGCAGGTGCACTCTTAAATCACCCATCATGAAATGGGCAAACACATTGAAAGAGTCTTCAAAAAATTCACTGAAGCTTTGCATAACAATGCTAGCTGGTACACTGATACAGATGGGTTCCTAGAATGTTCACTCACCTAGCTGGGGAAACCTGTACTACAAGGGGCCTGCCCTCTAGAAGATAATTCCAGTTTTGGGGGAATCCCCCCTCCTACTTTTCTCTCTCCTTCACCTTGAATGTATTTTTATTTGTTACTTATCTATTGAGTAATTTCAATAGGAATTATTTTGTTAAATGCAAATTATGAAATAAATCCTTTTTTGAGACTACGGTTCTACAGCCAAGATTTTTGTTTGTGACTAGCCTCACTGATTGATGGCACAAAGGTTGTCCCATGAAATTATGAGTTTCTTTCTGAGTGTAAAAGCAAAGTCGAGATCAATATTATTTCTATTTGTATACATTAATTTATCTACCTCATTCAGCATACATAGAAGCCAAAGAGTCAAAATCGAAGTTTGGATTCTTAGATGGCATAGCCTGTGTCTGATTAATATCCAGCCCAAGTTGAACATTATCAATGAAGTTTAGAAAACAATAAACATTTCATCATGTGCTTCAAATATTCAAAGTGTAGAGACTTTAGGTGGCCAAAGCAATAGCAGAAGTGTTTGGTTGTTGTTGTTATGTTTTCCCTCTCCTTGCTCTCCTGACTCATGTTGAAAGGCTTTTGTTTCTAATCGGAGCAACAAACAGTAAGGTCATTTCCTTATGATTATATGGCAGCGGAAGGCGTCAGGGGGGTTTAAGGTCCCTACTTCCACCAGCTTGTAGTTGGAGAAAACACACACACACACAGAGACACCACAAGTGCTTAATACATGTGTCCTTTGTCCTGTACGTTCTCTCCAGTCCCTTTAAATGAGCCGAGATCATGGTTCAGAGGTAAGAACAATTTCTCTTATAATCTTCTCACTGCCGACAGTGTAATGCTGATCTTACTGTCATTTCTCAACAAAATCTTGGCATATTTTAATATTATACTAAGATGGTCTAAGTACTAATACTTCAGAACCCAATTTTCAGAAAAGGGGACTACAAGAAATGTTTATTTTTGCTTTTTTTCAAATAATCACTCTTTCCAAACAAGAATTGAATTATGCTCCAGTTTGATACTGAGGTGAAGATGATCCTTACTGCTCATTCTTTTGGAGGGTTTTCCTGTCATTGCTTTAAATGTTATCTCTTCTCCCTTCAAGGTCCTAAAAGACTGATTTCTTGTTTTCACTTCAGAACTTTGGTAGTTACTGCTGAGGTCTATAATTCTACCTCACCTTACCCTCCACCCCACTACTATCTTTTATCTTTCTTTTGTTCTTTTTAGTTTAAAAAAAATTTGAAGACTAACGCTCTTTATAGACGTGGGAAGGAAAACGAAATTGCAGGAACTGTGTCAGTAAGCAGCACGCAAATGCTTTGAGGTTGGCAGTTGTTAATGATCTCAGCAGAGTGTGTTTGGGGGCTTCACTATCTTTGTCAGCTCTTGGCAGCACAGATCCTGTGGGGGCCTAAAACTCATTAGTAATTTTTCTGAAAAGGCCTTACTGTTCATCCCTGTTTTATCTCAAGAAAGAATCAGGAAAATTGAATTCTTTCCCCCATTCTTGTTTATGACAAAGACAGCATTTAGATTCAGCAGTTCAAGGTAGAGATTTCGGAAATACCGTGTTTGGGAATGGCTATCAATTAATTAATAAAATTTTTATGATTTGTCAGAGGAAGTCTTACATCCTAATTAGAGGGAAGCTTTTTTTCTTTCCTTTCGTGTAATGTAGTTATGGTAAACTCATCAAGTCCACTCTGTGTGTCTGTCTATTTTTTCTTCCCTGGTAAGTAGATGTTAGAGATGGAGGAGGGGAGGAAAATCTGGGTAGATGTCAGAAAACAAAGGAAATTGTGAACCAGGAGGCTGCAAACCTCTTGGGTATAAAAGGAAGTCTGTGGAGGAAGTGGGTAGGATAGGGGAGAGAAGAGTAACGTCAAGGAAATAAATATATCACAATAGGGACTGGGATAGTGCTCCCTTACTATAATATAATGAAATAGTGTGGCCTTAGAACTGAACCAGTTGTCTCTAAATCAGTCCTGCCTAAGGGTATTGATTGATCTGAAGGAGTGAAAAAATATGTAAATTATCCAAAATGTAACCCTTTGACCTGGACTGTCGGCACGGCAACATTAGATGATCCTGTGACTCAGGCCGTAGAAGCTTCCTGGAAGTAAGAGCATCTTGCACAGCACCACCTTCAGGAATCAGAAACTACAGTTCTTATCAGAGGATCTAAAATATTCCCAGGCACTACAACAGTATCCTTCCCTTATGATCATAATCTCCCATATTACTAGGTCTGACTGATTCCAAGTGGCTTATTAATATCAGGTTGATGCAGCTTTAAGTATAGCACCTTAGACTCCTCTATCTTGAAGATAACTAGACCTCATACAGTTTCTCACACTAACATCTGGCCAAAGGAGTGCCACTAGCACATAAAATATTTAGTACTAAAAGAAGGGGGACGTGTTAGGAATGGCGATAACAGTCATCCACTAGGTATTTTATCCTCTTAATTTTCCAGCAAAGCAATCTAGATACTGAGTGAAAGGCAAAGATGCCACCTGCAATAAATACCTCAAAGCAGAGAAAAACAAATAAATAAAATATTCCCAGGCATACCGAATCCCGCTCCCAAGCATTTTCTTTGTGTTCAAATGTACCATTTACTCGGTCCTCCACTTGGAGTATGCAGTAATCCCCTCTTATCTACAGGGGATAGGTTCCAAGACTCCAGGAGATGCCTGAAACTGCAGATAGTACTGAACCCCTCTATATACTATGTTTTCCCTATACATGCATAACTGATGAAGTTTAATTTATAAATTAGGCACAGTAAGAGATTAACAACAGTAACTAATAATAAAATAGAACAATTATAACAAGGTACGCTAATAAAAGTTATGTAAATATGACATTACTAAGTAAATAAGGCTGACTTGAACACTGGGACTGAGATACCTCAACAGTCAATCTGGTAACTGACTAACAGGTGGGAGCACATATGGGGTGGAGACACTGAACTAAGAGATGATTCATGTCCCAGGCTGGATGGAGGGGACAGTACGAGATTTCATTACACTACTCAGAATGGCATGCAATTTAAAACTTATGAATTATTTATTTCTGGAATTTTTCATATAGTATTTTAGATGATGGTTGATTGAGGGTAACTGAAACTGCAGATAACAGGGGGCCACTGTACAGGGAGGTGGACGTTCCTATGCCTTCCAGTAAGGAGAGTACTCAGTAACTATGGGAATAGTGGCAGCCAAATACCATTGGTTGAGTTGAATCATTATATATATTTATGTCACAGAACATTTGAGCTGGAAGAAATCTTGTTTAATTCCCTCATTCTGTTGCTGATAAGATTGAGATCAAGAAAAATGAAGGAATTTTCCTAAAACTCATCCCTTTACAGTCAGGGTAAAGCCTACCATCCATGTGTCCTGAGCCCTAATTCTGTTCTCTGTCCGCTGCTATGATGTTTCTACAACCCACTTATTGCTTTGCCTGATGTCTAGCTTCTGTGGATTTCATGCAGCAGGTTTCTCTCATGCACACATTTCTGTCTTGGACTAGACACATGGGAGGTGTAGCCCCAATGAGGTTTTGCATTGCTTCCAGCTTCGGGCAGAAACCAGAGGGCAGGTGCATGAAAGACCCTACAAAAAAGAACCAGCAGTCTTATTGCTAGTCACAACAAGCTGTAGCCCTGGCTAAAATGTACTAAAAACACTCCTTATTTTCTCCTTATTTTGTAAGGAATCTGAAAATATTAGTGAGCTCTTAATAGAGGCCTGTCTGCTTAATTTTAATGCAAGAACAAAATTATTGTTTATCCTTGAAACAAAGCTCTAATGAAGACTTTTTCTTGCTTAATGTTGGAGAACTACAAGAATGTTCAAATAAAAGACTTTTTGTTAACTGGAAAGATAAAGCTGAGAGCAGGTAAAATATGCATTAGCATAGGTTAATGCAATCGGGCAAGGTTAGGCAAACTGTATTATTCCAATAAAGCAATCTAAGAAAAGGAAAACATTTGATACATTCTCTGTTTATTTTGAATGCTTTAACAAAACAAAAGCAAAACTAAAATACTTTGCAGGTGGTCCTGTAAAGGTATGTTCACCTCTGACCCTATGTATTGGTTTGTTTTCTCCTTTGGCTTTCTTTTCCACTATCATTGTAAGTTAAAATGAACAAGTCAGCAGAGTTTGTACTTGATCTTTCAAGATTCTACTTTATACCACCCTATCAAATGTGTTTATATTCAGGTTTTCAAATCAGGAATGGAACTAGTCCAGAAGCTGACCTTCTATAATAGAGAACGTCTTTCAGGTACAGCAGAGTGCATAGCTGAAAAGCACAGTAAGTAGAGAGAACTGATCCCAGGTCTAACTGCCACTTTTTTGACAACCTCTATGACCTTGGGAAGCTCATTTTTCCTATCCAGGCCTCAGAATCCACACTTGTTGTTGAAAGTGTTAGACTAATGCTGAGGCTCCTTTTCATCTTTAAAATTCTCTGATTATTTGTAGTTCCTTTATGTCACCCAGATAAATTGCACCTATATCTTTCTCTCTGCTCTCCTCCATCTCCCCTCTCTCTTTGATCCTTTTTTCTGTCCTTCCTTTCTTCTTCTTTCCCTTCCTTCTTTCCACTGACCTTTTCCTTTTCACTGGAGAAGAATTCAGGGCTAGGACTACATAACCAGATGTCTTATGGTGCCAACGACAGTATATGGTTGGAGAAAACTGAGTAAGGTAAAGTTGAAGATAGAGAAATTACTGAAACTGCTAATTGGCATCAGACACTGAGATACTGTCCAACAAGAAGTCAGGAGCTTGTGGTAATAGATATAACTCTTATATTGTTTTTTTTTAGCAGTCTTTTTTTATTGTTGTTCAAGTACACTTGTCTCCATTTTCCCCCCACCACTCCCTGCCAGCAGCCATCCCCACCTTCCACCTTCAAGCCTATTCTTCTTTGGCTTTATCCATGTGTCCTTCATACATGTTCCTTGACAACCCTTCCCCCTGTGCCCCTTATCATCTGCTCCCACCTCCCTTCCGGTTACTGTCAGTCTGTTCTTAATTTCAATGTCTCTGGTGATATTTTGCTTGCTTGTTTGTTTTGCTGATCAGGTTCCATTTATAGGTAAGATCATATGGTATATGTCTTTCACACCTTGGCTTATTTCACTTAGCTCTCCAGATTGATCTAAGCTGTAGATAAGGATTAAGAGCTCCTTCTTTCTTTCTGCTGCATAGTATTCCATTGTGTAAATGTATAACAGTTTCTTGATCCACTCATTTACTGATGGGCACTTAGGTTGCTTCCAGCACTTGGCTATAGTAAGTTGTGCTGCTATGAACATTGGGGTGCATAGGTTCTTTTATTGGTGTTTCAGGGTTCTTAGGATATAGCCCAACAATGGAATTGCCAAGTCAAAATGTAGTTCCATTTTTAGTTTTCTGAGGAAATTCCATACTATTTTCCACAGTGGCTGCACCAGTCTGCATTCCTACCAACAGTGCACTAGGGTTCCCTTTTCTCCACAACCTTGCCAGCACTTGTTGATTGCTGCTTTGCTTATGATGGCCATTCTGGCCAGTGTGAAGTGATATCTCATTGTGATTTCAATTTGCATCTCTCTGATGACTAGTGATGCTGAGCACCTTTCATATGTCTCTGGGCCCTCTGTATGTCCTCCTTGAAGAAGTGTCTCCTCAGGTCCTTTCCCCATATTTTAATTGGATAGTTTGACTTCCTGGAGTGGAGTTGTGGGAGTTCTTTGTATATTGTGGAGATCAAACCCTTGTCTTAGGTATCTTGGGCAAATATGTTTTCACATATGGTTCGTTCTCTTTTGATTTTGCTGATGTTTTCTTTATCCGTGCAGAAGCTTTTTATTTTGTTGAAGTCCTATTTGTTTATTCTTTCCTTTATGTTCCTTGCTCTAGGGGACATATCAGTGAAAATATTGCTGCATGGAATATCTGAGATATTCCTGCTTATGTTCTCCTGTAGGGTTTTGGTTTTTTTTAAATATATTTTATTGATTATGCCATGACAGTTGTCCCATTTCCCCCCTTCATACCCTCCACCCTGCACTCCCCCTCCCACCCACACTCCCTCCCTTTAGATCCTGTCCATGTGTCATAAGTTCTTTAGCTTCTACATTTCCCACACTACTCTTGCCCTCTCCCTGTCTATTTTCTCCCCACTGTCTATGCTACTTATTCTCTCTACCTCCTCCCCAGCCCTTCCTCCCACTCCCCTGTTGCTAACCTTCCAGGTGATCTCCATTTCTGTGGCCTCACTCCTTTTTTAGGTGTCCACTTAGTCTGTTATTGTTTTAGGTGTGGTTGTTAATAACTGTGAGTTTGCTGTCTTTTCACTGTTCATATTTTTTACCTTCTTTTTCTTAGATAAGGCCCTCTAACATTTCATATAATAAGGGCTTGGTGATGATGAACTCCTTGAACTTGACCTTATCTGAGAAGTGCTTTATCTGCCCTTCCATTCTAAATGAAAGCTTTGCTGGATAGAGCAATCTTGGATGTAGGTCCTTGCCTTTCAAGGTCCTAGCCCTTGACTTGGAATACTTCTTTCCAGCCCCTTCTTGCCTGCAGGGTTTCTTTTGAGAAATCACCTGACAGTCTGATGGGAACTCCTTTGTAGGTAACTCTCTTTTTCTCTTGCTGCTTCTAGGATTCTCTCCTTCTCTTCCATCTTGGCTAGTGTAATTATGATGTGCCTCAGTGTGTTCCTCCTTAGGTCCACCTTCTTTGGGACTCTCTGAGCTTCCTGGACTTCCTGGAAGTCTATTTCGTTTGCCAGATTGGGGAAGTTCTCCTTTATTATTTTTCAAATACGCTTTCCACTTGTTTCTCTTTCTCTTCCCCTTCTGGTACCCCTATATTTTGGACATTAGAATATTTAAAGATGTCCTGGAGGTTCCTAAGCCTCTCCTCATTTTTTTTGAATTCTTGTTTCTTCATTCTTTTATGTTTGGTTGTTTCTTTTTTTATATATATATTTTATTTCTTTTTTTATTTTTAGAGAGAGGGGAAGGGAAGGAGAAAGAGAGGGAGAGAAACATCAATGTGTGGTTGCTTCTCACATGGCCCCCACTGGGGACCTGGCCCGCAACCCAGGCATGTGCCCTGACTGGGAATCAAACCGTGACCCTTTGGTTCACAGCCCGCGCTCAATCCACTGAGCTACACCAGCCAGGGCTGTTTGGTTGTTTCTTTCTTCCTTCTGGTCCACTCTATTGATTTGAGTCCCAGTTTTCTTTCCATCACTATTGGTTCCCTATGCATTTCCCTTCATTTCACTAATCAACGCCTTTCTTTGTTCATCTAATTTGCGACCAAAATCAACCAATTCTGTGAGCATCCTTATCACCAGTGTTTTGAACTGTGCATCTGATAGGTTGGCTATCTCTTGCTTGTTTAAAAGTATTGGCTCTGGGGCTCTGAGCTGTTCTGTTTGAGTCATATTTGGTCAGGTGGCACCTGTTTTGTATGTGTGGCAGAGCCTTAGGTGTTCACCAGGGTGGGGCTATCTAGTGGCAGGGTTGTGATGCTGTCTGTGGAGGCGGGGTCAGAGAGGGAACAGTGGCGCCTGTTCCACGCTTTCTCAAATTTGCGTCCCCTCTGCTGCTTCCCACAGGCAAACTGGGTCCCCCTGAGCTGATTCCCAGGTGGGCATGCTCCGGGACCTTGTGGGTCTCCCCAACAACCTCTCCTGTGAGGCTGGGAGTCTCTCCTGGCACCTTTTCAATTGGTGTTTTTAGGCTTTATTTCCCATTGCTGGGGCCCTGGGCTGTGCAGTTCATCTCACTGCCAGTTCTTGACAAATTTATCTGCTATCGAATGTGTGACCGCCAACACCAACTGCCCTGCCAGTTTCCTCCCCACATCTGTGGTCTGGGAGCTGGGCTCTGGCACCGGCTGTACTCCCGGTCTGCCAGCCACTATCCTTTCCTGCTTCATTTTCTCTCCCCTGACCTCTGACTCCGCCCCTCTTACCAGTCTGGTTGAATGGTTGTCGGACTTACACAGTTCAATTTTCTGTTTTGGTTGTGTTATTGTTTGTAAATATTTGTTGTCTTTAATTTTGGTTGTGTGAGGAGGCAAAATATTTCCATCTACACCTCCATCTTGGCCGGAAGTCCTCCTTTTTTATGGGTTTTTATGGGGTCGTGACTTATATTTAAGTCATTTATCCATTTTCAGTTTATTTTTGTATATGGTGTAAGTTGTTTATCGAGTTTCATTTTTTTGCATGTAGCTGTCCAGCTCTCCCAACACCATTTGTTGAAGAGGTAATTTTTACTGCATTTTATGCTTCTGCCCCCTTTGTCAAATATTAATTGACCATAGAGACTTGGGTTTATTTCTGGGATCTCTATTCTGTTCCATTGGTCTATGTGTCTATTCTTATGCCAGTACCAGGCTTCTTTGATTGTTGTGCCCTTGTAATATAGTTTAATATCAAGTATTGTGATCCCTCCTACTTTGTTCTTCTTTCTCAAAATTTCTACAGCTATTTGGGGTTGTTTGTGGTTCCATATAAATTTTTGAAATGTTTTTTCTTTGTCTGTGAAATATGTCATGAGTACTTTACTGGGGATTGCATTGAATCTATAAATTGCTTTGAGTAATATGGTCATTTTGATGATGTTAACTCTCCCAATCCATGAACACAGTACATGCTTCTATTTGTCTGTGTCTTCCTTAATTTCTTTCTTCAGTGTTGTGTAGTTTTCTGAGTACAGGTCTTTTACCTCATTGGTTAGGTTTGTTCTTAGGTACCTTATTTTTGTTGTTATTACTACATCAAATGGGATTTATTCCAGATTTCAGTTTCTGGTATCTCATTGTTGATGTGCACAAATGCCTTCAATTTATGAATATTGCTTTTGTATCCTGTTGTTTTGCTAAATTATCTTATTATGTTGAGTAGTTTTTTTTGGTGGAGTCTATAGGATTTTCTATGTACACTATTATGTCATCTGTAAACAATGACAGTTTTCTTCAGTAGAAAGAAATAAAAGATGACTTTTATTTCTTTTTCTCGTCGGATTACTATGGATAGGACTTCTAATACTATGTTGAATACGAGTGGTGAAAACAGACACCCTAGTCTTGTTCCTGATCTTAGTGGGAAAGCTTTTAGTTTTTGCCCCTTGAGCATGATGTTGACTATGGTTCTCTCGTATATGGCCTTTATTATATTGATATAATATATCTTCAGTGATATCGGCCTGTAGTTTTCTTTCTTTGTTGTGTCTTTGTCTGGTTTTGGGAGTAGGGTGATGCTGGCTTCATAAAAAGACTTTGGAAGTCCTCCATCCTCTTGGATTTTTGGGGAATAGTCTATCAATGATCAGGTTAGCTCTTCCTTAAATGTTTTATAAAGTTCTCCTGTGAGACCATCAGTCCAGGGCTTTTGTGTGCCGGGAACTTTTTGATTACTGCTTCAATTTCATCAGCTGTTATCAGTCTGTTCAGGCTTTCTGCTTCTTCTTTATTCAGTTTTGGAAGATTATGTTTTTTATAAATTTGTTTATTTCAGCCAGGTTTTCAAATTTCTTGGCATATAGTTGTTCATAGTAATTTCTTACAATCCTTTGCATTTCTGTGGTATCAGTTGCAATTTTTCCTCTTTCATTTCTGATTGTGTTTATTTGGGTCCCCCCCTCTCTCTTTTTTTTTTTTTTTATGAGTCTGCTTAAAGGCTTGTTGATGTTGTTTATCTTTTCCAAGAACCATCTCCTGGATTTATTAATCCTCAGAATTGTTCTGTTAGTCTCTATGTAGTTTAATTGTGCTCTGATCTTGGTTTTATTTCCTTCCTTCTACTCGCTGGGGTCAAAAAGCTTAATCAAATGTCCAAGGACACAGCCAGTAATTTAAAAGGCTGCAAAGCCAACCTATTTTCTTTTCTCTTCTTCTGAAACCTGTCCTTGAAGCTAACATACCCGGTCATGGCTCCATTATCTGGAGTGTCAGCCATACCAATAGCCAATACACTCTAGAAAGTTTCTGTCATCACAGAGTTCTACTGGATGTTGTTGCAAAAGACTGATTTCTTAGCCTCATCTCTGCCCTATCTTGATTGGGAAAGTGGGAAGTTCACTTAATGGGACATATCTCATGACTATGCAGCAAAGAAAAGTAATTTCTGGTCTCCTATGACCAAACAAAAATATGTGGTCACTATTTTATCCCCAAGAGGCTGACACAGTGTGGGTGCTCAAAAAATATTTTATTCATTGGAAAGCAAACAAAACAATAAATGAAGCCAGCAAAATGGGCAATGTTCACAGTTTTGCAGGAATTGGGTATTATATAATCAGAGGGAAGAAATTATAAAACAGAATAATATTTAATTACAGAAAAAATAGTCCTGGTTGTTTTAAATATACTTTTCATCAATAGTTTGCCACTGTGTTTGAAGAGGAAGGAGACACACATAAATCTGTGTAGAAACAAAGCAGGACTTCAGTTGGCTGTGACACAAAACAAAGGCATTATAATGGAACAAAGTGGAAAATTCTACAGATATTTCTAATTCTCAGGCACAATATTTGTGGAAATCTAAGGGATGACAGGCAGATGTCTGACTCTGGCAGGCCCACACCTTCTTCCTTCATCTTTAGCCCTTACCAGCACTAAGGGACCCACTTTTCTTATTTAAATAAATCACTTTCTCTTTGATAAAACTCTCCTCTGCTCCAAAGCATTAAACCCTTAAGGTGTCTGGAAAAGTAGCAGCCATTAGAATAATTGTTCCCAAGCCGTAAAAGCCAGGCCTTTTATTTCCAGAGTTGTTACAAAATTTTTCAACTTCTTAAAAGTGTGCTTCTTTTGACTGACCTCAGTAGAATATAAGGCTTCAAAGACTGACAGAGGGATTCATCAAGGCAGGCAGACTGTGCTGATGGACACTGCAGAAGCTTTACAATTCCAATGGATGTCATAGGAGTCTCTGCACCATAAAATGCACGAGCTGAAGCATTGCGTGCAGAGCTGGCTTGTATTTCAGGGTTTTTTTAAACTTTACTTTTTGGTGAATACTTTTGTAAGGATGTGGAACTTGTTTGGGGCAATAGAAAGCAGGAACTCCACATCTGGATCATTGGATCTGTACAGCTTTGTGACCACAGGGAAGTCACATCCTTTCTTTGGGTCTCAGTGGACTCATCCACAAAATGGGGATATGACATTTGTGGAATATTAAAACTTATAAAGTTAAAAAGAAGAAATAGAGGTGAAGGCACTTTGAAAGTTTAAAGCACTCCAGACAAGCTAGGTGGTGTTATAACTAACTGGAACATTCAGACAAAGTTTGTTCATGATCACAGCTACTTACTCTTGCCCTTTGGAAGAATTCAGAGGCAAAATAGAACCTGCTAACCACCCACTCAACACCTAAACATGGCCTTTGAGACTGTCCACCCTGAAAAAGTCTATAGCAATTGCTTGGTTTTTAGTAGTGAAAATTATACTAACATTATTTAAAATTACAGGCATTTTCAAGTGAACCTCCCAGCCCTGGGAGGGGGTTCTATTATTATCCTTACTTTCAGATGAGGAAACGAAGGCTCAAGAGAAGTGAGGTACCATGCACATGGCCACACATGTACTAAAGAGCAGAGCTGGTGTTGAAACCTAACCCTGACTCCAGAGCCTATGCTCTTGACCCTCACACTTCTTAAATAATATACTACATGTACTTTTAAAAGGAATAATAGCTGCTTCTTATGGAATGGTTACAGTGCACTAGGCAAAACTCTTCCCATTTCACAGTAGTTACTCAGAAATGGTAAGCAGCTTGCCTGAAGTCTCCAGCACGTTAGAGGCAGAACGAGGATCAGACATTATGCCCATCTGATTTCCTAGGGTCTGGCTTCCCAAGCCTGCCCTGCACCAAGAAGCTGAGTGGGTAGCTCCACCCTATATTATCCCTCTGACTAAAGCAAGTGTGATCAAAAAAAGCACTAGGAGTTACAGAGCTTAATGACTTCCTAATGAGTTTGCTTAATGCCCTGTCCAAGTCACCCTTACCAGAAGCACCCATGATGCTTGTTTAAGTGTCCAGCCCATTACATCCCTTCAGACATGCTGCTCCAAATCAGCAAATCCAAGAGACAACACTGAGCCATCAGGGCCATGGGGTAAATATTTGGTTCCCTGGATACAGTTGCAACTGTTGGGTGAAATTTCTTCTCACAGGTCTAGTTCCTTCTGAAGGAGGCAGAAGGGAACTGAGATTAGAAAAAGCAGTAATAGAAATGGGGAGAAATTTGCTGACAGAACATGATGACATGTGCTCAATTCTGCTTATAAATGAAAACACTGGAAACAGCTGTCACCGATGCTTCAAGGTCACGCTGGCTTCCCTCAGCAGGAAAAAGCATGCCAATGGTTTGATAGATTCCAGAAGAACAGTAGCTATATAGTGGGTTGGAATTTGGTAATTAAGAGAAAAAGAAGTCACTCAGTTTCCAATAAGACCTGAACTGTAGAAATGGTAGGAAACTCAGAAGTGAAGCGAGAGAATCATTCATTTCCTATATATTTGTAAAGCCCCATGAGGGGCTAGGCACTGTGTTAGGAGATAGCAAAGCAGCAGTAAATGAAACATCCTGGTAGCAAATGACAATGAGGATGAGAGGTGAAGTCCTCAGTCAGGAGAACCTCAGAGGTGAGCTTACTCACAGGGGATTTTATTGGAAGTATGTGTAATAATAAATTACATAGTTATACATGAATCTTCAACTGCACAGGAGGTCTGCACCCCAGCCCCCAGTGCTGCTGCAAGGTTAACGGTGCACCAGTCACCTTTCATGCTGGCCTCTGTTTGCCAAGCTCTGTGCCAAGCATCCTGAGCACAGCTGCTCTGTTGGGAGATGTATTAGTCCCATTTTAGAGATATACAAAATAAGTCCTAGGAAAGTTAAGTGTGCTGGGCATTCAACACAGTTCTGTCTGAATTTGGAGCCTCCGTTCTTTTGTCTTTACCACATGGTCTCTCAATGGCCTCAACATCCTGACATTGTGCTCTGAGCACACACTCTTGCCATGACCTCCTTCTCCCATTGAGCTTCTCCAGGATACGATGCTCAGTGTTAAACAAGCAGCTCTCTGGGGAAAAGGGCACCAATTTGTAGCATTTGCCAATTTTCATGGTGTAAATGATCTCGCCATGACCAAGTTCATGTTACCAATTAACATCATTTAGCTGGAAAGAGATGAGCACACCATTAATTGCCAAGGCTACCATAAAGATTCAATAGACATAAATCACCTGAAGAACAAATATAATAGTGAAATGTCATAAAATAATTGGAAAGTGACAAGTTTTGAGCATTTATTACCTTTGCTTTTAATGTAATTTATTTCATTGTAAGTTCATAAACTTTAATTTTTAATATTGGTTATGCTTAACTACCAGCTTGAAAGTGGGGCAGTGGGCCCTTAGAGGCTGCTGTGAGAGACCCCGTGTCACTACTCCCCCTCTCCAAGGGTTCTTTGTCCCTCATTCTATTCCCTGGTGTTCTCCCAGAAATCTTTTTGGGCTTCTTTTTTATATTCTTTTTGTCTTCCTGACCTCTGACCTTTTGATTTTGTTTTAATCCTTGAATATTGTGTTAGCATCAAGAAAAGACTGAATCTCATTTGAAAGCACAACATGCATTAGGTGACAAAAATATTTTTTTCACCAAATATTAGAAGTATCTAAGTTGAGAGAGAATGTTTCTTCTGTGATGTTAAATTCAGTCCTGGACATTATGATTAAGAATTTTTCTATTTTTTCCCAAATGATTTTGACTTTTCTGTTTTCACAGTTTGGTAATGCTCTTCTAAATCCCCTCCCCAAATATGGCAGTGCCACCAGCCAAGCTAGGCTCTGGACCTAATAAAATCTGTTTGTATGAATTATAAACTTCCTAAGGATTTATTTTAACCTCCACTTGTGTATGGACCACTTAGAACAAAGAGACTTTGAAAAGCACAAGTCAGAGACATTCTAACAGGGTTGATGAAAAATTGAAACATGAAAACTCTGACAATGAGTGAGTACTCAAAAATTAATGTAAAGTTGGTTTAGGTTTTCTATTTAAGTTTTGTTTATTTTTAGGTTTCAGGGCAATGTGTGTGATTTGTTTGCTCTGTGAATGGCTTCTATTCAGCCCAGAATTCCAAGTGAATAAACAGTACCTAGACTATCTGTAATTTACAAGCACTGCCGTTTATTTTTAAAATCTCTTCACCCTAGCTGTGCTTGTCTTTACTTCTAAGTTTTTGAAAAGCATAGAACTTTTGCTCCTTCCTACAGACTGTTTTTCATGGAAAAAGAGAAGACTGATGTTTGGCAAAGCAAAAAGTTTCCAGACCACAGAGTATCTGCTACTTACATAATTGCCGAAACCAAAATTTCCATTTTCTACAAGGCGCCTGGAGAACTTCATTTTTGGTCAACCTGAATGGCACACCAGAACTAAAATCCCCCACAGCCCACAGGCTATACTCTAGGCTTTTCTTGGTTACACTTTGTGACTTCCTGTTGACAGTATCTGTGCCTTCCCTTGTTTTGTTTTGTTTTTTCTTTTCTTTTTTGACTCATTGATACTGTACTATGACATCTAAAAATACAGTCTAACAACTGGTCTTAAGTAAAGAGGATGTTTCTTTCTGGAGAAGAACAGCAGAAATATCCTGCATGATTTTCTGAAAATAAACATTTGACAGTCTCTCATCTTAGTTTCTAATTGGAAAAGTGCAGAGTATTTATAAAGAGAATCCTGCTTTTCACTGCAGCTTTTTCCATGAAGAAGCTTCCATGAAGATGTGTTGCCTGTTTTCCCCCTTGTCATTCGGTGAACTCCTTGTTTAAATTGGCTCATCCCCTTATTAATCAGGAACCTCAGGCAAGTTATTCTCAACATCTTTGTGGTCTTAGCTTCTTCAGTGTGAAATTAAGGGCACAACATTTATTTTAGGGGATTTGTGAGAATTCAATGGATAAAATGTGTCTCAGAGCACATGACATAGACAATGCAGGCAGCACACATTCATCTCCACATCCTGTTGGTGAGAACGAAAGTGGCTGACACAAGCCACCATCTGGTCACAGTCAGATAAGGCTCAAGAATTTGCAAAAGTTCCCAGGTTTGGGCACATGGGGAAGCTAAAAATGGGGTTCTTGAGTTAATCTGTTGATTTATCACTAAGAAATTAAAATGGAATTAATTTCTACCTTTTGGGTTGCCCAATGCTTCCAGGGTTTAACTGGTGGATAGATTTTCAACTTGAGTATGACAGTTTGACCTCTTATTAATCCACCTTAACTTTTTTCTGAGAAAAATATTCATCCAATTCAACATAACCACTCACAGTTAACATAACAACAGTTAACAACTTACAAATCACTTCCACTAATGATGATACTCATTGCACTGGGGTAAAGCTGATAAGGCACATTAGGAACTTAGCACAGACCGTAACAACAAAACTCTGCCCAAAAAACAAAGCTTATTATGAGTGACAGGATTATCACCTGTACCTTTTGTGTAGATTTTAGGTTCAATCCTCACTAGCACTGTGAGAGATAAACAAAGCTAAATGGTATTGATTCTTATCATTCCCACTTCTCAGAGGCACAAACTAAGTTTGGTGGCCAAGCTGAGACATAAGACTAGCCCTCCTGATTCTAAACCATGTGCACTCCTCAGGGACATCAGCCTAGAGTGGCCTGATGGCCAGCAGCTCCAGACCTAATATGCTGTTTTGTTCTTTCTTTCTTCCTTTGAAACCTGGCCTTTATTTATGCCAGCCTCAGGAGACCTGGCTATACTCTGATAAGGAGTCGTCTTTTATGAGAATGCCTTCTCCAGGGACAATCTGCCAAAGCTGACCGAAATTGCTTGCCAGGTGGACACTAGAGCTGCAGAAATGTCTGTCCCCTGACCAGCCTTTCTTGTTTGCTGTCCTCCAACCTATGCCACAGATAAGAGCTTGCAGTTGAGTGCTATTGTCCAGAAAACAGGGTTATCCCTCCCATTTCTGCTGAGAGTCACTTGTCAAGAGCAACAGTTCACTGTAAGTTCTCTCCATCAATTTCCTCATTTCTCATGTTTCCTGGGTAAGCACAGGGTTTTCAAGTAACTTTTTCACATGCTAAGAAATTCATGCCAGTTGAGCTATTTCAGAGCCCTTACTGTTATCTGAAAATAATGTATTTAATGATTAATAGTTTCTTTTCTTCTTCTTACCTCTAGAGCGGTTGTTTTCAACCAGGGATGCTTTTGTTCCCCAAGAGACTTTTGGCAGTGTCTGGAGACGTGTTTGCTTATCACAAGACATGGCAGGTTGAGGTGGAGTGTTACTGGCATCTATTGGATGCAGACCAGGGATGCTGCAAACATCCCACAATGCACAGGACAGCCCACAACAGAGAATTATCCAGCCACAAATGTCAATAGTGCCAAAGCTGAAAACCTGCACTCTAGCACAAGCTCCAGAGACAGTGGCCTTGCTTATCTCATCTGCGGATATATATTAGTACCCAGCTTAGTGCTTGCACTTAGAAGTGCTCGGCAAATATCAGTTGAGTGAATAAATGAGCAGATGATCCAGAGATTATCCACACTGAATTATTGCACTGTGTACTAGAGTACATCTTGAGCCCAGCATAATGTGGAGTCACGCCCAGGCAGCCACATAACTGATTGATATCATCCTGTATCCAAATTGTTCACATCAGCATGAAAGAGCCAGCAGCCCGAGAGGTGGGGATGAATTCCATCCTGAGGCTCAAAGGAATCAATAGCAAACACATAGACAGGTGCCCATTTTTAGAAGGTGCCCATACTTCTTCAGTGCAGAACCAGGAGATAGCCAAGCATGGTCATTACAGAAGCTTTGCTTCTCCTCTAGTATTGCTGCTAGTTGAGCCAGACAACTGTGGTTTGGAGAACCCAGATCCAGCTTTTCTAGAACAGTGTTGTACTTAGCAATCAAATATGTGAAATCACTCAGCTCTGTGTGATTTAATATATAAGGCTCATCAGATGGGACATATAGCAGAAGTAATACAGCATAGCAGTGAAGAGCATGGGCTCTGCATTCAGGGTGCCTGCATTTATGTCCTAAGCTGCCTCTTCCTATCTGTGACCTTGTGTGGTGGGTAAGGTCAGTCACATACCTTCTGTGAACCTCAATTTTCTCATCTATACAATGAAGCTAGTATTGGAATCTGCCTCCCAGGGTTGTATGAATGAATTTAAATGGCCCTTGTAAATTAAAGCTAGGATGATGGACAGAGCCAGGCACAATTAGCTAGCTGTCATTACTCATTAGCATTTTTCCTAAGGCAGATAGTTAATTTTGTCTTTGGTAAACTGAATTTACCACCTCTTTATCACTCCCAACTCCTGCCCATTTTCCTTTCTTCCTTTGTTCCTTTTATGCCCCCTCTCTTTCTTCCTTTCTCCAGTCCCTCTTTTTCCTCCTCACTGCCAGTAAACCTGAGAGAGAGAGGGAGTGGGGGGGTACCAGAGTCCTGCTTTTTTAAAACTAATGGAGCATGAGATTCTATCCCAGGTCACAGCTATATGACCCTCTCTGCAATTCAGTTCAGCCATCTATAAAGTCTAAATGTCTTACCTCTTAGGGTTATTGAAGAAAGATACTGTGTATGTGAAGTGCTTAGAGCTCCTGGGGCATCCGGCAAGTGCTTAATAGAAGCTAGGAGAATCATTTATCAATACTAAGAAAGCAGCTCCCAATGACTACACATTGGGAGGGAAGCGCCCTTGAAACCTGAGGGAAAAAAATCACAGCTGGCATAGCTTGGAGACATCTGTGTCAGTAAAGGCCATTATCTGAAGGCAAGTGTCAATAGCTCATGTTCAGTCAGCACCCACAGATGGTATAAAGGGGCCCTGTTCAGCTGGGGTTGACATCATTTGAGTGAAATATAAAACTCCATCCACTCAATAGAACCTAAAGTAAGAATGTCCTAGATACATGCTTTCTGCCTCTCTCCAGTTCCTCCAGAGTAACTCATCTGATGAGGAGTTTAACAGCACACCTTGTTCTCTGGGTGGAGAGCTAGCTTTGTATGTGTAACTCTGTCTGGGCCAAGGCTTGGGAGATGTTTTGGAACATCCTCATTTAGCATTATACTCTGTGAATTTAAATCATTTGTGATTTTTTTCATTGTTCACTGTGTCTAGGTTCTGAATAGTTAAGGTTCCTTCACTGGACAGATATTTATTTACCACATTCTCACTATGTGCCCAGCACTGTTCTAGGCCCTGGGGATACAACAGTGAACAAATCAGTCAAGGTCTCTCCTATGAAATTGCCTTTTGATGGTGAAAGATAGACAAGGATGAACAAAAAAATGGAAGGGAAATACTAGCTATAAAGAAATGAAAACACTGTGATATGGGAGAGCTCTACTTTATTTGAGGATAGGCATCCTGGAAATGGCATCATTTGATTTAAGGTCTGGGAGAGGCAAAAGCACCCAATCATGCAATGATCTGGGAAAGAGTAGTCCAGACAGAGGGAACCGCATACTCAAAGTCTTGAAGTAGGAACAAGCTTTTGTTCTGAGGAGGAAAAGGAAGCCAGTGTGGCCAGCGTGGCAAGGCAAGGCAGATGTATTGGAGATAAAATTACAGAGTGGGGGCACAGGAAATGCAGGCATTGTTGGTGAGCTAAAGATTCCCCACTGTGGTACGTGAGAAGCCAGTGGGTAATTTTAAGCAAAGTAAAGGGATTGATCTGTATTTTAGAGATATCACTACATAGCCATGCAGAGATTGTACCACATGGGGCTCAGCAAAAAACCTGCATCGTGGACAGATAGCTGATGTTGCATGTATCCAGGCAAGGGATAATGATGGGTTAGACTCTGGACAAGAAACCCCACCAAAAATCTTGAGGAGCTATTTTTGTGAGGTAGGCCCTCTCGTGCTAAGTTTTCAGAAAAGGTCAAAAGGGAATGTGGTTGGGCAGGAGGGGGCAGGTAAGCTTGCTGCTTCCTTAGCAAACTTTCATATTTCTGTATCCCAAAGAACTACTAAACCAAAGCAGGATGGGGTTCTACTCTTTTTTGTAGCTGTTATTTACTGTCGCGCTCTAAGCTGATCCCAGTCACCCTGAATGGTCCCACACTGCCTTGTGCTGACTTGCCTTTAGGCTTCTCTCTCTCCTCTCCTAAACGAGGTAGTGGGGTGGGGATTGGAGGAGGGGTATAATCACACAGAATTAGCCCCACTTTGGGCTACGCTACACTAGAGTGTTACTGGAAGCTAGAGGTCTGGTCTGAGGCCAATTCTTACTTCCCCTCTGATCTTTGTCATTTGACCAGTGACCAGAGGGACAGGTCCCTCCACCAACATGCAGCACTTATTCTGAGAACCGGCTCTGTTGCCTGGGCAGCATCATGCAGGGCAGCCACACACCAAGGTGCGATATTAACATGACATACACAGTCAGTCTCAGTATTCCTGGGCTGTAATGGAGGGAGAGGTGGTGAGAAGTGCCTCAAGTCTGGGTAGATGCTAGATGGAAATTTCCAAAGAGGTTATCTTTATGTTTTTTATTCCACAATGCATTGATGCTTTTGGCTGTCATTGGGTAGGGGTTAAATCTGAAATTTCTGATGGTTTCTGTGTGGCTCAAAAGTGATTCTTTGTACCTCAATTTCACACACAAACAGAGAGGAAATTTCTTATGGCAAGAAATTTGCACTTTTTAGGAACTCCTTAAAATGAAGTGTAGTAGCCTAACTTAGCAAACTGGGTTTTGTCTGAGATGAGCAGACTGAAGAGCTAAACAGAGAAGACTCTTCCATCTTAAAGAAGGAAGTTTGTAATGAGAAATGCAAATTTACTTATTCTTCTCCTAAGCGGAATTATAAAACTCCTGTTTTTCTAAAGAAAGCAAATTGTCAGGATAACCAAGTAGAATGTGAAATGGAAAGCCAATATATTTCATTTCTTCCATGGGTAATAATTACATTGAAAAACAGGGTAGCCCTGACTGATGTGGTTCTGTGAGTTGGGTATCATCCCACAAATTGAAAGGTCACAAGTTCTATTCCCAGTCTGAGCACAAGCCTGTGTTGGGGACCAGGTACCAAAGTGGGAGTGTGTATGAGTCAACTGATCCATGTTTCTCTTGCACATCAATGTTTCTTTCCATTTCTCCCTCCCTTCCCCCTCTCTAAAAATAAATAAAGTCATTTAAAAAAGAAAACAAAACAAAAGAAAAATGGGGTAATAACAAACACAAGCTCAGGAGCTAGTCTGCCAAGGCTGGAATCCCAGCTCTACCTAAGACCTGTGTAACCCTGAGCAAGTTCCTTGGCCTCTCTGTGCCTCAGTTTCTTCAACTGTAAAATGCAGATAATAGAGATATTTACCTCATAGCATTAAATAAGTCACTATATATTAAATATATTGAATGTTCTCAGTAAAATTAGGTGATTTTTTTATTTTTAAATTTTATTCTGTATTTATGGATATAATTATTGTGATCCATGAATAGCTTCCTACAAATATAACTCCTGTTGTTGAAATTAGAAGATAAAACATCAATGGGGCTCATGTTTTAAATAAATAAGAAATGCCTAGTTTGGTGTTTTCTTTTTTGTAGTTACAGGTTTTTTTAATTAAAAAAAAATCAACCTGCTGGCAGAAATGCATTTGAATAAGATGGCATTATTTACTAGGTGAATAACCTGTGTACAGCATTTATGTTCTGGCCTCAAGATCACTGTCTTGAGTTTTAATCTCCGGTCTCCCACTAACTATCTGTGTGGCTTTGGGCAGGTCCATTCCTTAGTTTCCCCAGATCTCAAATAAGCGGTGTTTATTAGATGCCTTGAAAATTCTTTCTATCTACAACCTCTACACTTCCAACTATTCCTAGTAAATGCATTTTTCTCTGGAACCAAAAGGATTTTTATGCCCATTTAGGACACTTTGTTTTCCCTTTTTTGCTCACTCATCTCACCATCAAGAAAGGGCTGTGCATGGGTTGCATGGGAGGCTGTCCCCAAACTGACACTTTGCAGTGTACTGACCACCATGTGTAGCTAAGTGCTGAAGAGCTTGGGCTTTGGGTTTTTGCTCTAGTTCTGCCATTTATGAATCTTGTCATTTATAATCTCTTTAACATCACTCCCTCATAATATTGGGATAAAACTATCTACCTCATATGAGTATCACAGGATATTAATCTGTGAAAAGTGCTTAGTGCAATGCCTAGAACATAGAACAAGCCTGTTAGTCATTTTATTACTGTTATTATTAAAATGCCTAGCTGGTGCCAGGCACACAGAATGCACACAGGAACCAGTTGGCCCCCTTTTTCTTTATTTATGCTTCATCAGCTGTGAAAAGTATTACTGCCATGTGATTGTTAACTGGCTTGTTAACTTTACCTGTCATTTATCTTCTTTAAAATGGGTTAGTAGTAATCGTATTAAAAAGCTTCTTCTTTTTTTAATTGCAGAATAGATGGACTACAGAAAGATTTAGCTGACTGTTTGTTAATTTTCAAGCCAATAAGGACTATAATAAATGTGGCCCTCAGAAGTGGTTTATGTCCCTCTCAGGATGTCACATGGAAAGCAATCAGGACATTGCTTATCATAATTATAAAACATTATTATGAGTCAGAGCCTGGCTTATAACTCCTGTGCAAGTTACATCATTTCTCACGCCTGTTTCCTAGTCACTAAAATGAGATACCCCCTTCATGGGCTTGTGTAGATGTTGAAATACTACACATTGATCAGGGTTAAGTGTCAGCACTTTGCCTACTGCACAATGTCTTTGAGGTAGGTGAAGTCTCTTCCTTAGTATCACATAAACTTGAGTCAGTGTTTGGTAATTCACGTGATGGGACTCCCAGGAACCTGCAAGTAATAGGGTTAGGAGAGCCAGAGACCACAAACCTCATGTAGACAGGCAGCTGCTCTGCCCCACCTGGGCAAGATGTTGCCACGGAGGAAATCCAACCCACTGTTTCCAGGTCTTACCATCCAGATTTTTATTAAGTGACATCTCCTGATTTATGGTATTATCAACTATAATTTGTTCATAAGTATTGTCTTGATAAACAAAATATATCCACCACCTTTCAATCTTCAGTTTAAGTAAGTGACAAGGGCAGGACTTTCTGTTGCTGTCGATGATGAAATCAGCCCTGTGACTTCCCAGAGCAGCCATCCTCACAGAGAGGAAAGGGCTTGGTGAACTCTGTGCACAGTTGTGCAGATGTGTGGGGTAGGATAAAACTGTAGCATTTTTCTCCCTATCTTCTGCACTGCCATTCTCCAGCATGTATCTTATCACATCACACAGTGAGGTGTTTGCTCATAACTCCTCCCCACAGAGTGTCAGCCTTGCCCTTGGCCTCTGTATTGTCATTGGTGGGAGGAGCATCAGTGATTATGAGTTCACAACTTTACCATATTAATAACATCATTGGGGGAAGTTCATCCTTTGGAAACCTTTTGCCTTGATTTATGGTATGGATACTTGTGGTATCTTATGAAGATGCTTTTAAGCTAACTTAAGTTAGCTTAAGAGAGAGAGGAAAATGTGGATTTATTGAAGGAATACAAGGGTGTTTCATGGAGCCCAAGGACAAAAATTCACCCAGACCAGTGGAAGGACTAGAAGTAACAGGAAGACATAAGGGACACAGACAGCGATTCTCTCAGCTGTTCCTCTCAGGCTGCAGGATTTCTCCTGCCTTCATTTAGCTGCTTGTCTTCTTCCTTCTCTCTGCACATGGCTTTCCTTCTCCTCCACATACAGCAGATACTGACTGCTTCCCAGCAACCACACTGTCATCCTGTCAGTCTTAATTCCACACTCCCTGGACTGAGGTTCTGAGTGGCCCAGCTTGGGTAAGGTGTGCATCACTGGTCCAATTAACTGAGGCCAAAAGGGCAGGACCATGTTATACCAATATGGCCACCACTGTCCTCCACTATGGCCATGTTTGTCCTGAGATGGGCAGGCACACCAAAAATTTTACAGTTTAATTCTCTAAGATAAAATACTATGTTCGCAAAAGAAACAGTGACTCGTCCAAAGGACGTCCAAAGCAAAATGGAAAGGAAAAAAGATTTTCTTTTTTAAAAAAATCATGGAATGAGGCCCTGGCTCAGTAGTTCAGTTGGTTAGAGTGTCATCCTGAAACACCAAGGTTGTGGGTTTGTTACCCAGTCAGGGTACATATAAGAATCAACCGATGAATGCATAAATACATGGAACAACAAATCAATGTCTCTCTTTCTCTCTCTTAAATAAATAAATTTTTAAAATACATAAATAAAATCAGTAAATAAATTTGTTTGGATTATGCAACAAGGTAGCTTGAAATACTTCATGAGTTTTGACATATTCCTTAATGGATTCATACTGTGTGAGTTGATCTTTTGAGTATTATTTTCTTTCTGTGGGCCATGTATTTGAAATTTTCTTGTGTGGGTTGTACAAAAGAAGTAAAATTATTTGAACTGACACATTTTTTAATTTCCTCCCATAATAAAACAGAAAAAAGATGTCTTTAAATCTTGACTTGGCTTTTTTCTTGTTTAGGTAACTTTGAATAAACTGCCTTAAACTCAGTTTTCTTGTCTATAAAATGGGGGTGTTGCAAGCTCTACAAAAATCTATAGAATCTATAGAATCTATAGAATAGATTTTTGTGGTGCTTTAATAAAATCTATAATCTATAGAATAGATTTTTGTGGTGCTTTAATAAGATAATATACATGCAGTGCCACAACTCAGTACCTGGAACAAAGGTGTATATTTAGCCTTGGCCTTACAAAGTTCAGGACATAATAAAGGCCAGTGCAACCACCTACTAGCATGAAGTTATATGTGAAATTGGGATAATAACACTAGTCACAGAAGGTAATTTTGCTGTGCAACTCAGAGATGGTACATGCAAAGCACCAGAGAAACACTAAGGATATAGCTCAGTGGTGGAAGCCAGTTTTTTTTTAAATTAGATTTACAAGTATCTGAGTTTCTAGGTCTTATTTATAGTGTTGTACAACAGCTAAAAAACAAAATGCTGCCTGTGCTTTTCAAAAGTGACCCAGCAACTATACATCTGTGGGCAAAGCTGGATATGCAAAGCTCATGTACATTGTTTATAATAACAGAAGACCAAAAACAGTGTGTTTCTCAGCAAGAGTCTAGTTAAATTACTGCATGTCTACATGATGATTTGATACTATAGAACCTTTAATAAGAATGAAGTTGGACTACATGTGTTGACCTTGGAAAGCTCTCCAGGAAGTAGTACAGTTACACTTGAACTGAAAACAGGAAAATGCACATACACACACACATACATACACACCCCACATACACAGACCTACAAACACACAAAGTCATGTATATATATAAAGCTTCTGGATGGACTTCTGACCAAGATGGAGGCATAAGTAGATACACTTTGCCTCCTCACACAACCAAAAGAAGGACAACAATAAATTTAAAAACAAAAAATAACCAGAACTGCCAGAAAATTGAATGGTATGGGAGTCCAATTCATTCAGACTGGTGGAGGGGGGCAGACCCAGATAGGTGGGGCAAAGACAATGCATGGTGAGGTGGTGGCTGGAGGACCAGGTGGTCCCACATTTGCGTGTAGATAAACTAGAAGGAACAACTGGGGAGCAAGGCAGACTGCACAACCCAGGGGGACAGTATGGGAAAATAAAGCTTCAAAACCTCCGGCTGTAAAAAATCTGTAGGGGTTGTGGGGGTAGGAGAAACTCCTGGCCTCACAGGAGAGTTCATTGGAGAGACTCACAGGGTTCTGGAATGTACACAAATTCACCCACCTGGGAATCAGTGCCAGAAGGGCTCAATTTGCTTGTGGGTAGTGGAGAAAGTGACTGAAAGCCAGCCGAGAGCTGAGCAAGAACCATTGTTCCCTCTCATACTCCTCCCCCATCATACACAGCCACAACACAGTAAAGTGGGTTGCCCAGACCCAGTGAATTCCTAAGGTCCCACTCCTTACAATGTAAGAGGTGTGCCAAGACAAAAAAAAAATATGTCCCAAATGAAAGAACTCATCAAAGTTCCAAAAGTAGAACTGAATGATGAAGAGATAGCCAACCTATCAGATGCACAGTTCAAAACACTGGTAATCAGGATGCTCACAGAAATTGAGTATGGTCACAAAATAGAGGAAAAAGTGAAGGCTATGAATGTGAAATAAAGGAAAATAGGGAACCAACAATGAAGCGAAGGAAACTGAGACTCAAATCAATGATTTGGAGCAAAAAGGAGAAATAAACATTAAACTGGAACAGAACGAAGAAATAAGAATTCAAAAAAAATGAGGAGAGGGTTAGGAAACTCCAGGACAACTTTAAATGTTCCAACATCTGAATCATAGGGGTGCCAGAAGGAGAAGTGGAAGAGCAAGGAATTGAAAACTTATTTGAAAACATAATGAAGGAGAACTTCCCTAATCTGGCAAAGGAAATAGACTTCCAAGAAGCTCAGAGTGTCTCCAAAACGTTGGACCCAAGGAAGCACACACCAAGGCACATCATTATTACCTTACCCAAGATTAAAGATAAGGAGCGAATCTTAAAAGTAGCAAGAGAAAAGGAGACAGTTACCTACAAAAGAGTTCCTATAAGACTGTCAGCTGATTTCTCAAAAGAAACCTTGCAGGTTAGAAGAGGCTAGAAAGTATTCAAAATCATGAAAGGCAAGGACCTACATCCAAGATGACTCTATCCAGTAAAGCTATCGTTTAGAATGGAAGGATAAAGTGCTTCCCAGACAAGGTAAAGTTAAAGGAGTTTATCATCATCAAACCCTTATTATATGAATTGTTAAAGGGACTTATCTAAGAAAAAGAACATGATCAAAACTATGAACAATAAAATGACAACAAACTCACAACTATCGACAACCGAATCTAAACAAAAAGCAAACTAAGCAAACAATTAGAACAGGAACAGAATCACAGAAATGGAGATCTCATGGAGGATTATCAGCGGGGATTGGGCAGGGATAGAATAGGGGAAAAGGTTCAGGGAATAAGAAACATAAATGGTAAGTACAAAATAGACAGGTGGTAGTTAAGAACAGTATAGGAAATGTAGCAGCCAAAGAATTTATATGTATGACCCATGGACATGAACTAAGGGACAGGGGGATGCTGGTGGGAGGAGAGGTGCAGGGCATAGAGGAATAAAGGGGAGAAAGAAAATGGGACAACTACAATTGCATAATCAATAAAATATATTTAAAATTTTCTGGATGGTTACACATATACAAACATGAATATTAAGAGTACTTACTTCATTTCCAGAACATGTGTCCACTGTAATAATAAAGTAAAACATTTAATATGTAATTTTTAAAATATATATCCTGTATATATTGGAAAATCCATACAAAGACTATCTGTGGGGATTCTTCTCAAATTGACAGAGTAATGGTTTCAGTAGGTCAAATGACTTGAAGTATGAGTTAATCAAGGAGGACCTTTGCATTCTATGCATTATTTAAATATTTTACAAAGAATATTTCCTAGTATTACAATTATAAGTGATAAAAATTCAAGCTAATTGGAAATGTACCCATCAAATATTTTTAACTGTGTATCTTAATTGTTCTTAATTATAGTAGTGACATAATGTGGGCATAAGTTTCAAAAGTGGAAACTTCCCATTTGAACTTCAGAATTGTTTTTCTTCCTATAATTATGCATATATTATACTTATTAAAACACACCAATGAATAAAGATACTTCATTTGAAAAATAAAATATTGATTTAAAGAAAAATATAGTAGTTTCCTCTGGGTAGGACATCTACTTTTTATAATAAAATCTATGTGCATGTGTAGGAATTATTTTTTCAATACATTGATTCATCTCTGCTTTTCATTCTCCTTTTAAATCAAAGAGCTTAAAAAATGTTAAGTTAAAAAATCCCAGAGCTAATGCCATGTAATAAATCTCTTTATGATGAAGCCTCTTGAGTAACTCAAGAGAAGCCATTTATAGGCTGAGCACATCACATGTGAAATAAATGATAAATCAAATTCAAGGGTCTTCCTGCCAGCTCCAACCCTGACATCACTCTTGATATCTTGTCCCACAGATGACAGAAGGCAGGCATTGCCAAGTGCACCTCCTGGATGATAGGAGGCTGGAGCTGCTGGTTCAGGTATGTGTTGCCCACATGATGAAAGCCCACCCTAGTGCCCTCTGAGAGCTTCATAGCCTAGATTCAGGCTGTTTGCTTACCTGAGCCTTAAAGTCAGTGACGGAGGGTTGGTTGAGTAGGAAAAGGTAGATTTGAAGTCAGAAAACCTGGTCTGTATGGACCTAGAGCTAGGTGACATATGAGAGGTGACCTCCCCAAAAAAAACAAAACAATTATTTTCTGAAGAATGGCCCCCTTGTAGTATCCCACTACCTGATTGTTATAGGAACCCATCTGTCATTGTTCTAAGAGGCTGCATTCAGCTTCCGTGGATTTTTTTAGTCTTTCAACACATTTACCCATTTCTTGATGGGTGATTCATGAGCTCACATGCCCACACCTTGCTTGCTGAGTGTTCAGCAGTTTTTTATCAAAACAGCATGACCCTCATGCTTCACCTTCCCTATTCACCCAATCTCGCCCCAAGCAACTCTTTTTTTTTTGTTTCCTCTGATGAAAAAAGTCCTCAAAGGGAAAAACATTTTGCAAATATGGAAGAGGTGAAACAAAAAATGTCAGAGGCACTAAAAGGCATCAAAATTGACCAGTTCAAAAACTATTTTGAGCAATGGAAGAAATGTCTCAATAGGTATATTGCATCAAATGGAGAGTACTTTGAAGGTGACTGAAGTTTAAATATGTAAGAATAGATACAAAATTTTTTATAAGTTCTAGGGGCTTGGGGGTCCTCCCTCATATATACAGAGATACTTGGTTTCCAATATCAGTTTTGACATTCAGTGGCTATGTGACCTGGAGCAAGTGACTTTACTTCTTTGGATCTTTTGTTGGTAAATTGGGGAACATAATGCTCCCCCGAAAAGGTTATTGTGAGCTGAAAATCTGTATTCTACCGCTTTCCTGCTACATAACATTTTTAAGTTAATTACCCAGTTTCATAAACTGTAAACTGGGATTAAGATTGCCTAGCCTTTCTTGCAAAATTGTGGTTAAAATCAAGCTAGATTATATATGGGAATGAAATCTCTGTGTAAAATATATGGGACTATATGAGTAATTATATAGTAATTGTTGATGCTTCTCACTTTATCTACCCCATACTTTGGACCCAGAACTTTAAAAATTGTGGAAGTCCCTGCTGACAGCCACACCTACAGCTATGGTTAGAATTCTTTCCTTTGACCAAACCTAAATTTTATTCCCTTCTGAGGTTTGTCCCTAGCTCACTATGCATAGGTTTCAATTAGAATGAAAATAGGACAGTCAATAATAGTTTCACCAGAGTAGACATTTTAGTCTAGATTTCTACCTGTTTTTCTTTTCTTTTTTCCCTTTTCTTTCACTTTCTTTTTTTCTTTCTTTTTCTCTAATCATGACTATTCTTTCTTCACCAACAGCAAACATTCAACCCTCAAACCATCATAATGAATCCTAAACTGTTTGGCTCAAAGTTCAAACAGAATCCATCTAGCATGCCCTCCTGAAAACCCCCTTTTCTTCCCCAACTTCAGCAAACCCAGCATCCACTTTCACTCCAGACATTCTGGCTAATTCCAAACCATGCTTCTTCTCACCAAGTCCAGTGCTTCTTAAAAGCCCATAGATTAGATCCTGCCTCTAGGTGCTTAATAAGTATTAGTGGTCACCATCTATACAATGGGCACAATTACTCCCTAGAGAGAAATGAAAAACTTAGGCTTTGTAATCAGATGGAACTGGGTTCAGATCCCTGCCCTCCCTAACTAACATCAAACAAGGTCCTTAACTTTTCTTGTCCTCAGCTGACTCATCCATAAAATGGAAATAAGAACCTGTACCTCAAAGGCTCATTGTAAGAATATGAGGTAATAGATATAAAGGAGTTCAGCACGATGAATGGTTATTATTATTGTTGTTATTGTTAGTTCTACCTCTGATGACCACACCCCCTCCACAGCCTTAAGTCTTAATTCTTTTCAACTACCCCCAACCAAGTAAAATTAATCCTACAGTCCAGAAAGTGAGGTGTTTAACATTCTTTGTCTTGGTCACTAGCACCATACTACATATAAAAGAGTGTTTTTTCCAAAATACCAACACATTAGTAAGCACAGTTTTACCTTAGAAGAAAGAAGTAAGGTACTGCACTGAATTTCAAATATATGGAAATGATGATCTCATTGATGTTCCTATTCCCATTTCCCTTCCTTCCCAATCGCTTAGAGAATGGTCTTTAGTAGATTTATTAATGCAGCACAGGAGGACAGGTATTTAAAAACAAACAAATGTTGTTTCAAACTACTTGGGGTAGAGGAAGGTGGTAACAATGAGAGAGGCAACCAAATTGTTTCTAATCAGATTTTCACACTGTCAGCCCAAACTTTTATCAAGAGAGTTGCTGGACCTCGTGGCTTCACATTTCAACCTGAAAGAAAAAGAGTACTTTGGAATCACCTTTACAGATGACACGTAAGTTTTTTTCTAGTTGTTTTTATTTCTTTACCTTTTGTCTGGACTACTGACTCATTGTCATTCACAATTGCCAAAAAAGGAGGAAAATGCTCCAATAATTCGAGTACATCCTGCTTAAAGATTTTTTAATGCAAGATTTTTCTTCTAGGGCTATTGCAAAAAGAGAAGCAAAAGAATATTGATCATTTTAAGAACTCAAAATATTATCCTGTTTTAGAAATTTGAAAGCACTGTGCTTGTTTATTGAGCTCATGTATCAGTGAGAGAAATATGAGATAGTCATTCATTCAGATCCTAAAACTGAATAATGTTTTGGTGTTGGTGACAAGAAAGTTTAAAGGCAAATTTATGGCCTACCCATAAAATATGTATATATAGTTTAATATGGAGTGGACTTTTTAACTTCCATCTAGGTCTATTTTATGTTATCTCCTTATCATCTTTTTCTTTTACATCCATTTTTTTGATAACTTGGATATTGTATATATTTCTCAACAATTTAAATCTTCTCCAAAATGAGGCAAGTATATTTACAATAAGTTTGTGATAATTTAAAACTCCATGTAAGCAAATGTGTTTGTACTTGTCAGCACTTTTCTATGTGTGTGTGTATGTGTCTATCTGTTATTGGCAGCCCAATTCACCTGTATTCTAATTCACCCATATTATATTCAGACTGATACATTATCAGAGGAATTCTCCCCCTTTCTGGGGATAATTTCCAAAGATCTCTTCAAATATTAAAATTTAAGAAAATGTGTCCCAGACAAACTATATTGGCCAATCACCCAGTATTCTTTTTTGACTCTCCTATTTAAGTGTTCTTTCAGTCTGTTGCTTCACCAGACATAGGATCATCTCCAGAAGGGGTTAATTTGTTTTTCACACCTGTGCCTTCTGATTCTTCCCAGCCTTGTGGGCTACAAGGATAGGACCTCCTGGAAATGCCATTGGCCCAGGACTTGGGCTGGGGAAAACTAGGCAGCTAAGTTCTCAGGAGACAGGGAAAAACCTGAAAACTTTGACTCTGGATTCAGTATATATATTTTTAACTTGTTTTTATTCTTTTTTATCCTTACCCTAGGACATGCTTACTGAATTTAGAGAGAGGGAAAGGGAAGGAGAGATACCTTGATGTGAGGGAGAAACATCAATTGGTTTCCTTTTGTAGGGGCCCCAACCAGGGACCAAACCCAAAACCCAGGCATGTGCCCTAACTGGGTATTGAACCTGTGAACTTTCTGTTTGAAGGACAGCACCCAAACAACTGAGCCACACCGGCTGGAGCTGGACTCTGAGTAGGGTTCAACAAAGTAGAAAAAACTGCACTCAACATCACCTACCTCACTCTGAATCACAAAATTATCTGTTCACTCAGTAACTCATTGGGACTGTGCATGATCAGTCTTCTGCTGGATGAGATAGGAAATGCAGGTACCCATTGACCAAATGCTCTAGTGGGAAAACCAGAACTAACTAGTTCATGTGAATCAATGATTACACACATACATACACACACACTTTGAATCTGAATGTGAATGACATAATAGCTAACAGTATAAGACATAAAACCACAAATACTTAATGGTTAAATTATATGTTGCAATCTGTATGTGCCATAAACACTATAATTTAAAGAGGTCACAGAGTAGAGGCTAAAAGCATAAATATTGGAGTAATTTGTTCACTCAAAAATATTTCTTGTATGCCCACTAAATGCCAGGCATTGTTCTAAGTCCTGGGAAGTCAGTTGTGAACTACATAGACAAGGTTCTTGCTTTCTTGAAGCTTATATTGCAGTGGTATGGTCTAGCAGAACAAATAAACAAATAGGTACATGGGAAAATACCAGAAATAATAGTGCTTTGAAGAACACAAAACAAGAGGCCATGATTAAGAAAAGCTGGGGTACAGTTTTAGACAAGGTGAGCTAGGATGGTTTTTAAATGTACAATAAAAACCAAGAACCCATATGGAGTTTCCTCAAAAAACTAAAAATGGAGCTGCCATTTGACCCAGCAACCCCACTTCTAGGAATATATACTAAGATCCCAAGATATCAATCAAAAAGAATATGCACCCCTATGTTCACAGCAGCACTATTTACAATAGTTAAGATCTGGAAACAGCTCAAATGCTCATCAGTAGATGAGTGAATAAAAAAGTCATGGTACCCCTGACTGGGGTGGTTCAGTTCATTGGGCATTGTCCTGCAAAGCAAAAGATCCCCAGTTTGATTCCAAGTCAGGGCACATTCTTGTGTTTCGGGTTTGGTCTCTGGTCAGGGCATATATGAGAGGCAACTGATCAACGTTTCTCTCTCACATTAATGTTTCTCTCCCTCTCTTTTTCCCTGCCTTCCCCTCTCTCTAAAAATAAATAACTCTGACTGGTGTCGCTCAGGGAGTTGGGTGTCATACTGCAAAGCAAAGGGTCACCAGTCCAATTCCCAGCCTAGGTTGAGAGACAGCTAATTGATTTTTCTCTCACATATCAATGTTTCTATAAAAAAAAATTTAAGCTGTGGTACATTTATAGTGGAATACTATGCAGCTATAAAAAAGGAATTCTAACCCTTTGCAGCAGCATAGATGGACCTGGAGAGTATTATGCTCTTATTAAGTGAAATAAGCCAGTCAGAAGAAGAAAAATACCATGATTTCACTCATATGTGGAATCTAATGAACAAAATAAACTGACAAACAAAATAAAAGAGGCATAGATACATGGAACAGACTGACAAATCTAAGAGAAGTGGAGAGTGGCGGGGATAAGGGGGTGAGAAGAAATTAGGCAAAGAACATATATGCACCACAAAATTGTGGTGAAGGCCAGGGCAGGGGGTGCATGGGCTAGGTGGAAGGAGCAGAAGGGGGAGAAATGGGGAACACCTGTAATAGTGTCAACAATAAAAAAATAAATAAATTTTAAAAAGCAAGAACCAAACTTCTGGCCAAGATGGAGGCATTGGTAGACACACTGTGCCTCCTCGCACAACCGAAGAAGGGCTACAACAATTTAAAAACAAAAATCAACCAGAACTGACAGAAAATCAAACAGTATGGAAGTCCAAAAACCAAGGAGTTAAAGAAGACATATTCATCCAGACTGGTAGGAGGGGTGGAGTCCAACAGCCAGGGCAGAGAGGACTCCTGGCTACGTGGCAGCTGGCAACAGCCAGGCAGCAGATTGTGGATCAGGGTGCACAAGGCTGCAGCTGACCAGCAAGGCAGTGGCTGCTGGATCAGGTGGGCCCACATTCGTGCACAGATAAACCAGGCAAAACAAAGGGGGAATGGGAAAGACCGCACAACCTAGGGTCCTGGCGCAAGGAAATAAAGCCTCAGACCACTGATTGAAAACACCTGTGGGGAGACCCACAGGATCCTAGAACATACACAAACCCACCCACACTGGAATCAGCACCAGAAGGGCCCAATTTACTCGTGGGAAGTTGAGGAAGCAACTGAAATCCTACAGAGGGCCGAGTAAATGCAACTGTACCCTCTCGGACCTGCCCCCACATACAGCATCACAACCCAGCGATGTGGGTTACCTCACCCTGGTCAGCACCAAAAGCTCTGCCCCTCATAAGTAACAGGTCCATCAAGACAAGAAAATGGCCCAAATGAAAGAACAGATCAAAGCTCCAGAAAAAATACAACTAGGTGACGAAGAGGTAGCCAACCTATCATATGCTCAGTTCAAAACACTGGTAATCAGGATGCTCACAGAATTGGTTGAATTTGGTTGCAAATTAGATGAAAAAACAAAGGCTACACTAAATGAAATAAAGGAAAAGGTACAGGGAATCAATAGTGATGGGAAGGAAACTGGAACTCAAAACAACAGTGTGGATCAGAAGGAAGAAAGAAATGCTCAATTAGAAAAGAATGAAGAAACAAGAATTCAAAAAAATGAGGAGAGGCTTAGGAACCTCCAGGACATCTTTAAATGTTCCAACATCCAAATTATAGGGGTATCAGAAGGACAAGAGGAAGAGCAACAAGTGAAAATGTTATTTCTACAAATAATAAAGGAGAATTTCCCCGATCTGGCAAAGGAAATAGACTTCCAGGAAGTCCAGGAAGCTCAGAGAGTCCCAAAGAACTTGGACCCAAGGAGGAACACGCCAAGGCACATCATAGTTACATTAGCCAAGATTAAAATGAAGGAGAGAATTCTAGAAGCAGCAAGAGTTAAAGGGACAGTCACCTACAAAGGAGTTCCCATCAGACTGTCAGCTGATTTCTCAAAAGAGACCTTACAGGCAAGAAGGAGCTGGAAAGAAGTATTCCAAGTCATGAAAGGCAAGGACCTACATCCAAGATTGCTCTATCCAGAAAAGCTTTCATTTAGAATAGAAGGGCAGATAAAGTGCTTCTCAGATAAGGTCAAGTTCAAGAAGTTCATCATCACCAAGCCCTTATTATATGAAGTGTTAAAGGGATTTATCTAAGAAAAAGAAGATAAAAAACAGGTACAGTAAAATGACAGCAAACTGACACTTGTTAACAACCACACCTAAAACAAAAACAAAAACAAACTAAGCAAACAACTAGAACAGGAAAAGAAACACAGAAATTGAGATCACATGGAGGGTAATCAACAAGGGAGTGGGAGGGGGAGAGGGGGGAAAGGTACAGAGGAGATGAAAGAAACCATAGCACTGAATCCCATAGAATTCCTACCACAGAAGTTCACTCTACAAAGACATCTAGCAAAGCGAAATATCAGGAATAGCAGAAACAAACAAAAAAGGTTACCTAAAATAGGGAGACAAAAAAAGAACCAGCAATCAAAAGGAATGGAAGACTCCCCAGTAAAGGAGCTAAATGAAATGGAGGTAAGCAAACTATCAGATGTAGAATTCAAAATAATGGCTATAAGGATGCTCAAGGAACCGTGGACAGATACAAGAAACTGAGTGAGAACTACAACAGGATGAAAAATGAAATATAAACTATAAACAAAAACCAGGAAGAAATGAAAAATAAATTTTCAGAAATAAAAAAAACACTATAGGAGAAATTACAAGTAGGCTGAATGAAGCAGAGGACCAAATTAGTGAGCTGGAAGACAAGGTGGAAAGAAATACCTAAGTATAGCAGCTGCCCAAAGAAGACTAAAAAATATGAAGGTAGCTTAAGGGAACTCCAAGATAACATGAAATGCAACAATATTCCAAAAATAGGAATACCAAGAAGAGAAGAAAAGGAAAAAAGAATAGAAACCCTGTTTGAAAAAATAATGACAGAAAACTTTCTGAACCTGGAGAGGGAAAGAAACATGCAAGTTCGGGAAGCACAGAGAATCCCAATTAAGATGAACCTAAAGAGGCCTACTGCAAGACATATCATAATAAAAATGCCAAGTTTTAAAGACAAAGAGAGAATCTTAAAAGCAGCAAGGCAGAAAGAAAAAGTAACATACAAAAGGGTCCAATAAGGCTACAAGCTGATTTCTCAACAGAAACACTCCAATCCAGGAGAGAATGACAAGAGATACTCCACGTAATGAAAAAGGCCTGCAACCAAGATTACTCTACCCATGGATGGAACTGGAAGGCATATGCTAAGTGAAATAAGCCAGGCAGTAAAAGACAAATACCATATGATCTCACCTTTAACAGGAACCTAAGCAACTAAACAAACAAGCAAGCAAAATATAGCCAAAGACATTGAAATAAAAAATGGGATGACAGTAACAGAGGGGAGAGGGGAGGGAATTTCAGGGGAAAAGGGAGGGGATTATAGGAACAAGTATAAAGGACACATGGACAAAAACTAAGGGAGGTGGAAAGGGGAGGGAGGTGGGGAGCACTGGGGGGGGGGGTCGGCCTGGGACAGGAGTAAATGACAGAAAACTGTACTTGAATAACAATAAAAATATTTAAAAAAAGATTACTCTACCCAGTGAGGCTCTCAATTAAAATAGAAGGCAAAATAAGGAGTTTCCCAGACAAAAGAAAGCTGAAAGAATACACCTCCACCAAACCATCACTACAAGATATGCTAAAGGGACTACTATAAGAAGAGAAAGGAAAAGAGTGAGAGAGAGGAACACAGATAATAAGAAGGAAAAATGAATAAATACCTATCAATAATAACCTTAAATGTTAGTGGATTAAATGCTCCAACCAAAAGACATAGAGTACCTGAATGGATAAGAAAACATAACCCACACATATGTTGCCTACAAGAGACCCACCTCAGAAAAAAAGAGCTACACAGACTGAAAGTGAAGGGCTGGAAAAATATTCCAAGCAAATGGGCAGGAAAAAAAAAATCCTGGGTAACAATTCTTAAATCAGACAAAATATACTTCAAAGCAAGGGCCATAAAAACACACTCAGAAGGACACTTCATAATACTCAAGTGAAGAATCCATCAAGAAGCTGTAAACATTATAAATATTTAGACACCCAACATAGGAGCACCCAAATACATAAGGAAAATCTTGGAGGATTTCAAGAAAGATATTGACAGCAAAAACATATATTAGGGGGTTCTAACACCCCACTGGCAAAAATGGAGAGATCCTCCAAACAAAATATCAACATAGATATTGTGGCATTGAACAATGCCCTAGATGAAATGGACTTAACTGATATATATAGAGCCCTTCATCCCAAAGAAACTAAATACACATTCTTTCCAAAAGCACAGGGAACATTTTCAAAGATAGACAACATGATAGGACACAAAATAAGCCTCAACAAATTCAAGAAAATTGAAATCATATCAAGCATTTTCTCTGACTACAAGGGACTGAAACTAGAAACTGACCTCAAGGAAAACATTCAAAATCACTCAAATTCATAGACATTGAATACCATGCTATTAAACAATGAATGGATTAAGAATGAGATCAAGGGATAAATCAAAAAGTTTCTGGAAACAAATGAAAATGAACTCACAACAATTCAAACTTTATGGGACACAGCAAAAGCAGTCCTGAGAGGGAAGTTCACAGTGATACGGGTCTACCTAAAAAAGATAGAAACATTTCAAACAAACAACCTAACCCTACATCTACAAGAACTGGAGGAACAACTACAAACAAAGCCCAGTGCAAGTAAAAGGAAGGAAATAACCAGAACAGAGCAGAATTAAATGACATAGAGACTAAAAGCATAATTCTAAGGATCAATAAATCCATGAGCTGGTTCTTCGAAAAGATAAACAATATTGACAGCCTTTAAGCAGACTCGTCAAGAAAAAAAAGAGAGAAGACCCAAATAGACACAATCAGAAATGAAAGAGGAGTGGTTACAACTGATACCACAGAAATACAAAGGATTGTAAGAAATTACTATGAAGAACTATATGCCAAGAAATTTAAAAACCTAGGTGAAATGGACAAATTTCTAGAAAAATATAATCTTCAAAAACTCAATGAAGGAGAAGCAGAGAGCCTGAACAGACTGATAACAGCTGATGAAATGAAGCAGTAATCAAAAACCTGGCACACAAAAGCCCTGTACTGATGGTTTCACAGGAAAATTTTACAAAATATTTAAGGAAGAGCTAACCTGTATCATTCACATACTGTTCCCAAAACATCCAAGAAGATGGAAGACTCCCAAACTCTTTTTATGAAGCCAGCATCATCCTAATCCCCCCAAAAACAGATAAAGACACAAAAAAGAAAGAAAATTACAGGCCAATATAACTGAGGAACATACATGCTAAAATCCCCAGCAAAATATTAGCAAACCACATCCAGCAGTTCATTAAAAAGATCATACACCATGACCAAATAGGATTCATCCCAGAGATGCAAGGATGTACAATACTTGTAAATCAATACATTATATATCACATAAATAAAAAGAAAAGCAAAAATCACATGATCATGTCAATAGATAGGAAAAAAAGCATTTGATAAGGTATAGCACCCATTTATGATAAAAATACTCAGCAAAATGGAATAGAGGGAGCATAGCTCAACATAATAAAGGCCATATATGAGAAACCCACAGCCAACATCATATTTAATGGGCAAAAACTAAAAGCTTTCCCTCTAAGATCAGGAACAAGACAAGGATGTCCTCTTTCACCACTTTTATTCAACCTTGTATTGAAAGTCCTAGCCACAGTGATCATACGAGAAAAAGAAACAACAGGCATCCAAATTGGAAAGGAGGAAGCAAAACTGTCATTGTTTGCAAATGACATGATAATGTACATAGAACTGTCATTGTTTGCAAATGACATGATAATGTACATAGAAAACTCTACAGACTCCACCGAAATACTACTCAATCTAATAAGTGAATTGTGTTTTGGCAAACCAGTGGGATACAAAGTCAATATTCAGAAATCAAAGGCATTGTTTTATACCAACAATGAAATATCAGAAAGAGAAATCAGGGACAAATCCCATTTACTATATCAACAAGAAAAATAAAATACTTAGGAATGAACCTAACCAAGGAGGTAAAAGAGCTGTTGACAGAAAACTACACAACACTGAAGAAAGAAATTAATGGAAGCATATACCGTGTTCATGGATTGGAAGAATTAATATCATCAAAATGACCATACTACTCAAAACAATTTATAGATTCAATGCCATCACTATTAAAGTACCAGTGGCATATTTCACAGACATAGAACACACATTTCAAAAATTTATATGAAACCATAAATGATCCTGAATAGCTGCAGCAATTTTGAGAAAGAAGAACAAAGTAGGAGGGATCACAATACCTGATATCAAATTGTATTAAAAGTCCATTGTAATCAAAACAGCCTGATACTGGTATAAGAACAGATGCATACACCAATGGAACAGAAAAGAGAGCCCAGCAATAAACCCAAGTCTTTATGATCAATGAACATTTGACAAAGGGAACAGAAGCATAAAATGGAGTAAAAATAGCCTCTTCAACAAATAATTTAGGAGATCTGGACAGCTACATGCAAAAAAAATGAAACTCAACCACCAACTTACACCATACACAGAAATAAATTCAAGGTGGATAAAAGATTTGAATATGAGTCGTGACACCATAAAAGTCCTACAGGAGAACATAAGCAGGAAAATCTAAGATATTCCATGTAGCAATATTTTCATTGATATGTCCTCTAGAGCAAGGGACATAAAGGAAAAATAAATAAATGGGATCTCATCAAAATAAAAATCCTCTGCATGGCTGAAGAAAACAGCATTAAAATGAAAAGAGAACCAACTGTATGGGAAAATATATCTGCCAATGATACCTTGGCCAAGGGTTTGATCTCCAAAATATATAAAGAACTCACACTACTCCACTCCAGGAAGTCATACAATCCAATTTAAAAATGGGCAAAGGATCTGAACAGACACTTCCCCAAGGAGGACATACAGAGGCCCCATAGACATATGAAATGATGCTCCACATCACTAGTCATCAGAGAGATGCAAATTAAAACCATGATGAGATGCCACTTCACACTGGTGAGAATGGCCATCACAAACAAATCAACAAACAACAAGTGATGGAGAGGTTGTAGAGAAAAGGGAACCCTAGTGCACTGTTGGTGGGAATGCACACTGGTGCAGCACTGTGGAAAACAGTATGGAATTTCCTCAGAAAACTAAAAATGGAACTACCTTTTGACCCAGCAATTCCTCTGTTGGAATTATACCCTAAGAGCCCTGAAACACCAATTTAAAAGATCCTATGCACCCGATGTTCATAGCAGCACAATTTACAATTGCTAAGTGTTGGAAGCAACCTAAGTAAAATGAAGTAAGTGAATGGACCAAAAAACTATGGTACATTTACACTATGGAATACTACACAGCAGAAAGAAAGAACTCCTACCCTTTGGGACAGCATGGATGAAACTGGAGAGCATTATGCTAAGTGAAATAAGCCAGGGTGTGAAAGACATATACCATATGATCTCACCTATAAGTAGAACCTAATCAACAAACAAACAAGCAAGCAAAATATAACCAGACACATTGAAATAAAGAACAGACAGTAACCAGAGGGGAGGTGAGAGGGGATAATCGGGGGAAATGGGGGAAGGGTTTTGAGGAACAACTATAAAGGACACATGGACAAAACCAATGGGGGGTAGAATCAAGGGTGGGAAGGGCAAATGTTGGGAAGGGGGGAGTCAGGGGAGTAAAATGGAGACAACTGTACTTGAACAACCATTAAATTTAAAAAAAAATTTAAGAAAAAGAAAAAGAAAGTTATATTACTTGAAAAAGAGCAATGCAAAAGGTGTGACTAAACTTGACTCTTTTTTTTGAGGAAGTCAATAAAATGCCAGTGTGCCTAGAATATAGAGAGTAAGAGGCAAAAATGGGATAAGACATTATATTGGGAGGGAGGCAGGAAGTGGATATCCTAGAATCTTGGTAGCTGTCTGATCTTGGACCAATTACTGAATATCTCAGACGCTCAAGTTTTTCATCTGTATAAGGGGCATAATAGTACCCATGTAATAAGTACCTCATAAGGTACATGTAATAGGGCACTAGTGTTACATACTATTAAATCAGGTAACTATGGAAAGCCACAAGCACATAATAAAAGGAAGCAGTCCTGGCAGTAAGTAAGTGCTCAGAATGGGACTGGAGGACTGGGGTGGGATCCACACAGCAGAATAACTAAAATTGGACCTGGCAAGGCAGGTAGACTTTAGATAGAGGGGACAGGAGATGACATTCCATGGAACAGTCATTTTGTGACCAGTGCATGGACATGATAATGAATGTGGTTCATTTCCCCATGGTAAGGAATCTGACCTGATTGTGGAGTTAAGATATAACAGAGACCATATCGGATCATAGTTGAGCCAATAGTTGAGTTTATCATAACTCATGTAGGTGGGAGAGGAACCCTCAGCCATGGGAAGGTGTTATATAGAGGACTGGCATGATTCAGGACTGTGGGATCACAGGTTCCCCAGGCTACAAGGTGATAGTGGGTGGAAAAAAAGGGTACTGGCCCCATGGAAACTTCAGGGAAAGCTCTGAGCTCAGGTGAGCATAATCAGACAGTGCATAAATCAGGAGTTGAGACCGTAAGACTATTTCTTCAGAAAGAAAAGGAAGAATATGAATGACTTCCTTTAATGACCTGAGCCACTATCCCCTCTCCTGCCCTGGGATTTCCTTCTAAATCCTCTATTGAGAGAAGACTATCTCACTCAGGCATCCCTAGGTTATCTCCTTTGGCGGCGGTGGCCAATGTTACAGTCTTTCCAAGAAGCCTGGCTCCAGAATGTCTTCTGTTCACTCCCCTGCAAGGGACAGCAGAGTCTATTTTTGAACTACGACCAGTTTGGAAGGTGTCTTCTGGCTCTAGCTATGTTTAGTTTCAGAAGAAGTATGAGCTGGGCTTTCTGTTGGAGTGGGGGATGGTAAGTGGGAACAGGCATTTCCACTTTTCTGTGGAATAGGTCTGGAAAATTGCTTCTGTTTAAGGGTGTCTCCTTGGAATGTCTTGGTCACCAGCCTAGTTCTTTTTGCCTGGTAAATATTTTTGGAAAGTATTTTCTTCCAGTACTCCCCCACCCCCACGACAACACCAAAGTCGGATCCCCACCAGAAAGCGGTCTGAACTGAATATTCCAACCTAGACGCCACCCCAGCCATTTGCCTTTGGCAACTGGCTCTAAATGAAGTAGAAGTGGAAATGGATATTTTGTCAGTGAAAGGAGCTAATGTCTATACTCTACAACACAGGCCAAGAAGAGAGATGGAAAAATAGAATTGTGTGGTTACATAATAAAAGTAGTGATGATGACCAGCAAAAAGAAATGCATGGTCCTATTAGAGGGAGGGTCCTACAGTTTCCTGAGATTTAACCTTGTTACTTTATGTTCTGGTGTTCTGTGTGCAAAGTGAGTCTTTTACCCCTAGAGGGCAGTCATAGCCCTCCTGACACAGTGGCCCTTCTGTTCACTAGGGTTCCCATTTCTTTAAACCCATTTCCTGCTTTTTCTTGTTTTGAAAACATTTTCAGAATAAGCTTTGTTTATCAAGACATAACAAATAGGTTTTACAATACAGTTATGACTTTTGACTATTGTTCCATTTAGTGGGTCTTGAATTGATACAGTTCTAGCCAAAAAGGAAACTGGCTTTAGGGTTGACTTACGCAGCTTAATAGAAGTGAATGTGCAGATTCAAATGCCTTTCTGAGAAATTGATTAGATCTGTTATACTTGCTGATAGAAAAACTTGAGCAAAACAGGTTTTTGGTCTCACGTGAGCCTCAAAGACTACAAAGTAGCATGTTAACTTTGATTATATCTTGGTGATAGAGTTATGTGTAATTTTTACTTCTTATTCTTCTTTTATCCTGTTGATGAAATTATGGATGGAGTTTTTAAAAACATAATTTCTAATTTACCATTTAAAAGTTATATTACTTTTACATGAACATCTTGTTATAAAAACATATAATCATAGTTGAAGCCAGTCACTTTTGATTGTAACAATTTGTTTTATATGTCTCCAGAACTAATTCCAAGAAGTTTCATCCATATATAATAGTGTTTTGAGTGTGCTTCTATGATTAATATAATTGATCTATCCATTCTTGGACATCATCCCATACAAGTTCATATAAATAGACATTATGCTTTTTAAGTAATGCCACATCTTTCCTATGTACAAGCAAAAAAGACAATTCAAAATAAGTCTCATTTTCTATAAGAAAACTTTTAAGGTCTGATGTTGTACAATATTTTATGTATTTTAAGATACATATGTGAACACCTGTGAAACTGGGATGTGTCTTTAACTCAGTACCATCCTAAACTTGATAAAATACAGTGTAAGAAACCCTAAACTTCCAGCCCTCCAATTTTTTTTTTATTTTACACACAACACCAATAATTCTATGAAGCTCCCCTTATATCACTTATATCAGCTTATCTGCATAATATGCCTCCAAGGAAAGCTAGGAACAGTTATTAGAAACCTAAGTTTATAATTACAGAAACAAAAATTTTTTTTTCCAGTGTTAAAATTATAAGTGACAGAGATCAAGCCATAAGTTATTATGAAAGTTGATGCAACTCTCTCATCTCATTTTTCTCCCGTATTAAAAGTCCTGGGCTCAAATCCCAGCTCTGTCCCTTTCCTTGCAGAGTTATTGTTAAATAGAGTATCACACATAAAAGTCCCAGCTTGGCTGGCACAGAGCAGTTGCTCAATAAAGAGTAGTTATTATTATCAATATTAATGCTATTTATGCCCATTTTCCTCTCTATTTATAATGAATAGGGCTTAGAGTTTTCTGATTGTTTTTCAAGTATTTACTTTAAGACCAAAATAATTTATAAAATATCTTCTGGTCCATTATAGATGTTGTTATAATTTGACACAGCCCACCACTGTCAGCATGTTCTTAAGTTTTATGTAAGCAGGCAAAATGGAGTCTGTGCCCTGCAGGAATTCACAGTCCAAAATGGATCAACTTGTTAAACAACCTTGAAAAAGCCGTGTAAGCAATTCTGAACCACAGAGTCATCAGTCCTTTCCATTTCTTGGAGGTCAAAAGTCGGGAAGAATTATTTATACCCATAAAGGTGGTGAGGACCTTGAGAAATAAATATACAGGGTGGGGCAATAGCAGGTTTAAGTTGTGAGTATTGGAATGCAGATCCTATTCTTGCATTATTATTTGTTAATTATTGTGTTATTTTCCATATGAAAAACTGTAAACCTACTTTTGCCCCACCCTGTCTATGCTTAAATATTAGAAAGTTCATCATACACACACAAGCAGCACCCAGAGAGTATTCAACCCTGCACTTTTAAAGAAGCTATAGTACTATTATCTGTGTCTGTCCAATTTCATTAAATGATCAAAAGTTTTTCTCTTTCATGACTATCTAAAATATTTCAGATTTTATATTTAATAAGAATTTAAAGATTAATACACTTGATTTCACCTGGTTTTTGGTCTCTGAAACAACAAGTGTTATTTCTTGTTTAACCTCTCAGATATTTTTGTAGATATTCATATATACTCATGCATACCTATAAGTATACCTATTTTTATTTTAAAATATAGTGATATGCTTATGCATCTTATGCATCTGGCCTTTTCATTTAATGTCACATCTTGGATATTGTTCAAAATAAGTTTGTAAGGACAGTATTGATCTTTTGTATGGCTGCATTGAATTTTATCACTGAGGTTAAATTCATTTCTTAAAACAATATCTTGTTAGACATTTAGGTTGTTTCAAGCCTTTTTGCTGTTGCAAACAATGCTACAGTGAGTGACTTCACATGCAGGCCATTTTCCACACATGCAAGTTTATCTTAATAAACTCCTGGAAGTGAAAATGCTGATGTAGAGGCAGGTGCTTTTATAATTTTGATAGAAATTGCTGACTGTCCTCATTACTAGTTGTAACAGGTTAAATAGCTACCATTAGTGTATGGGAATAACTGTTTCTCCACAACTTTGCCAACACAATGTATTATTGAACCTTTCTCCAAATTTCTATTTTATCGTTTTTTGTTTTGTTTTGTTTTTTTGCTTTTCTCTCACAGAGGTCAGCAGAACTGGTTGCAGTTAGATCACCGAGTTCTTGACCATGATTTGCCCAAAAAACCAGGCCCAACTATTTTGTACTTTGCTGTGAGGTATGTATCTACAAACACACCCAGCATCCCCTACCTCCCTTTAAAAAAATAAAAAATTCTGGTAATCAGAGATCGAGAATTTAAAAAAGAAGCAACTATCAGAATATTATTATGTGAAAGAGATTCTCTACTTCCTTAGTCTAGAGACAAGTTACCATACAAGAATGGTTTTCTTTGAAGATGAAGGATAGAAGCACCTATCTTTATTATTCAAAGCATCTTGGATCAATTTAAAGTTGAAAAACATAGGTACTATAACATACTTTAGGATTTTTATATTTGAATTATGGCAAACATTTATAATTACAGTTTTTGTAGGAATATTTTATAGAGACTGTGGAAATAATTGAATTTATATAATTTCACACCTTTAATTTGAATAGAAGATAAAATGCAAACAAATGCTCACTGAAAGAATGATTTTAGCAGTGCAGAAATATGAATTCAGCTTGTAGGCAGACAGAGAGACTACCAAGAACAGTGCAGTCCTTGACTGTTCCCTGAGCTCTGCTTCGGTAAGTCATGCAATCATGCCAGCGGCAGGGGACAGGGGATGGGTCATTTCCTCCTGAAATGGATACATTCATTAAATCTATGATTTCTTAAAACCAGGCCATGATGGAAATATTTTTCACATTAATCATTCACACTCTAAGATAAATGAAATGTTATGAATAGTAACACCTATGTTCCTGTATCTAGCTTAAGAAATAAGACATTACCAATTTTGTTAAAAGCCCCTCTCCCCACTATCCTGAATTTGATAAATTTTGCTTTCCTGGTCTGAAGCCAAATATGATAAAATAAGCTAAGATAATAGATTTACCATAAAGCTATATCAACCTGAAAAATATTCCTGTAGTTTGAGCTTATGTTATTTTTTGGGTATTGAAATGTACTTTGTTTTATGACATGATAGTGGAAGCTTCTTGTTTTTCTTTTTGGGGGTGGTTTATACTATGATTAAGGAAAATCATGTTGATTTTCACACTTTTTTTCTTTAACTTCAGTGTGTTCCATGAAATCCAAAAGTGTGGTAATAAAATGTCCTCCCTTTTTCTTTAAGGACCTTTTTATAATAGGAATTGATGAAGATTGTAGATGGTAGCTACTCTTTACTCACTTAACAAAGTGGCAACAACCCCAATTTGTTTTCTGCTTTCTGCTCTGAAATCTGGTTTACGATTTCTTTTCACCACCAGAAATTATATTTTTAAGCCCCAGGAAGGGAGAGTATAATGGAAATTTGTCTAGGAACCCAGCCAGTATGGAAAAATGCACAGAAATCCAAAAGAAAAACACAGGAGTTTCTTGGAAGCAGTGTGACATGAGTCCACTGCTTGTGTCCATGGAAATGCAGAAAAAGACAAACATAAGCCAGCATGGAAGAGGAAAAAATTCTATTAGTAATAAGAAAGGGGTCAGTGAATAAAGAAATTTTAGTCTTGTATTATGTAGGGAAAATGGCTCAACATATACCAGGTTTTTTACAAAGAATTATCACTGCAAACATTTCCAACTATATAAAAGTGTACTCTGAAAAATAAAAATTACTCTCTGCCATACTTCTTCCTTAACCTCTACCTCCAATTCATTCCCCTTCTTAAAGAAAAATAGGGATGGTAAGTTGTTTGGTGACTTTATTTTTTTACTTGGAGATATTTCATTGGGTGGATAAAAATCTGCTTTGGAGCTTCCATAATTGAGCTATCCAGTCTCCTATTAAGCATCTCAGTTTCAGGTACTCCAATCTTTGCACACACATGCAGTGTTTGTGGAGAAGAACTCAGTAGAAGTATTACATCTTCAGAGAATTTAACAAGTGCCACATATTTAGAACAGAACAAGGCCTGTGTTCTAGTTCTTTGACAGCTATTATCTGGTCTATTGTTGGTCTCAAAATACTAGTGGAGGAAACTGTATCTTCCCTTCTGTACAGTCATCATAAAGCCACCCTATCTTTTTGGAGCAAGTTCCTGAGATGCCAGAGCATCCTGCAGCTTGTCCTGAGTTTCAGCACTTACTTAGTATTATCTCCAGAGTACCCCACAATCACTTGGCATGATGACTTCATGTTTAACACCCTTATAAAATTTTTAATTAGTCACTTAATTCTTCCTCCCAACAGAATGGTGAGATAATAATAGTCTTTGTTATTATTCCAATTAAGTACTTGTTGCAGCTCCAATTTAATTAAAGAAATGATCAAACAGAAACACACACCAAAACATTATGGTTACTTGACAGAGATCATTGAGTGAAATGTAGTTCTTGGAGGTCCTACCAATTTGGTTGCTGGGCATCTGGTGAAGTCATGCTTTCTGGGGGCCTCTGGCCTTTTTTTTTTTTTTAAGAAAACAGAATGGATGGTGATAGTTACATCACAGCAGACACCAGCACCAACTCTCTAGGTTGCCAGCATTACTAAATATTCCCTGAAGAACAGAACCAACAACAGTGTTTGACTTTGTTGGATATCTGGTCACTACAGGAGCCTCTGAAAACACCCAAGACCTCTTAATATAGCAGGGTCATTTTCATTGCCTCTCCCATCAGCAAGGTGAGCTGTGTGCACTGCAACTTGGGTGCCAACCTCATTCACAGGCACCAAGCTATGCAGCCACCAAGTTGTCAATGCACAGGGAGAAAGGAGGGTATCCAAATGCCAACAGTGAAGACAGGTTCAGTAAGTTATGGCACTTTTATAGTGAACAATTGGTCCCTTTAGTAAAAGAGATTAGATGAAAAATATATTACTTTTCGGAGCTTCTCCCAGGGAGGGGACATACAGAATTATCCTGGGAAATTTTTCAAACGACACAGTCATGCCCCTCCAACCCTGAAATCCCCAGACCCACCCTCATTCCTGGCCCAGATTCTGGTGAAATGCCTTGGAGATGGTGAGCACGCTCTTGGACAAGTTGGTTGTGAGTAGTAAAGAGAGATTGGGAGGTACAAAATTATTTTGCAAAGTATTATGCAAATATAATAAAATATCACTTTTTTTCATTGTAGTGTTTTTGAAAAAAAAAATATCATACTAGTTTTGCTCTCCAGAACATTCCTCTCTATTGAAATATAGCATTAATCTGGGGTCCGGCAGTGGGCTAAATATGGCCTCATTGATTCCTGAACTAAGTTCTGGGGTCCTACAGCTTTGGGAGGTAAGACTTTCTCCTGGCTATTATTTCCCAGAATGAACAGAGCAGCTTAGAAATGCCTGCTGTTTCTGCGTGGAGGAAAGAAAACACTTAAGGTGAAGGCACTTAGTTCCCCCTTTATTAAACAGTTGTCTTTTCTTCAGTTATAATACCTCAATGTTATATGCTAAATATGTACAGGACACATGTGTATCCAAGTGACCCATAATTTATTTATATACCATAATTCATTTAACTAAGTCTCCATTTCCATGTGAGTCCCAACTCCCTCTGGATGCTGGTGGAATTCTCAGGCTGGAGCTTGTTATCGTTATCTGCTGAGTAAATTATCTTCCCCAAACACATTGGCCTCTTTGGTAATGCAGCCCAGATGTGAGCATTTGAAAAGCTTGATAGTGAGTGAGCAAGAGTTTAAATAAAAGAGTAGGGACTTGGTGTGACCTCATGAGAAAAGCTCCCATTCCTTCCCGGGAGGGCAGAGAGAGGTAGCTCAGGCTGGTACCACCTAGCCACATGCAAAGCCAAGATCTTGACATCTTTAATCCCCATTCTTCTGAATACCTCTGGTTTTTTTTTTTTTCTTCTTTCTAGTCTTTCCCTCCTCCTCCTCTTTTCCTTCTCCCCTTTCCAAGTCACCTTTGCTGTGCCCCAGGACTACAAGGGGCCATCAGAGATACCCCGAAGCATTGTCTGGAACACTCAGGCCTGAGAAGTCACCACATTAGTGAAAGTTCTAGTAGGAGATGTAGGGGAAATTGCCACCTCTCTTGTCAAAGTAGCTGTAAATTCGGAGTCTTTGAAAGACAGCAGAGTGCCTTTTTAGTGCACCCTGCCCTGGTTCTGGAATTCTCAGTCTTTACAAAGATTTTAACTCAAGGAAGCATCATAACTAAACCCATGGGTCCCCATCATTAGGCCTGATTTTTTTCTAAAGAGAGCCAAGGGTATGCAATACGATCTCACAGATGAAGGTTCTGGCGAATATGGAAAGGTGCTCCTGGTAAGCAGATCACAAAACAGGATGTGCAGCATGATTGCACTTATTTAGATGGATGGACAATAAAGTTACAAATGTTGACAGTAGTCAATCTCCAATAGTACAATTGTAAGAATGATTTTTATTTCTTTTTGCTTGTTTATATAGTTTTCCTACAGTGAATATATAACTTGATCATTTTTTTAGTGGAAGTCTGACTGATAGAAGGAAGAGAAGTTAAAAGGTTTGTGACTTTATGGCCATGAGTTATTTTAAATCTATCAAAGAGCTGGTCATTTACAATAAGGAGAGGACAGGAAAATTTATCTTTTTGGGAAGGAATGTGACTAAAAACCCCAGAGAAATGAGTCATTCCTCTTACTGTGGCTCACCAGAGGCTATTTGAGGGTGAGTTAGCCAGAGCTCTTTGCACACCCACCACACTCCCACCTGACTGCACGATATCCCAGAACCCAGAGAATGCGCTATCAGTTGTCTTATATCCACTGTGACCTAAGTGGCCTAACTCATTCTTGAACTTCCAGGCAATTGGTTAGCAGCCTCCATCTTTGAGGATCCAACATTCCTAATTCATATGAAAGTTCCAGAAAGACACAGAATCCTTCAAAACTCGTGCTCAATCCCGATTCCAGTTTCTTACAGGACTGTATTTCTGTATGCTTCCTGGCCCAACATTGGGCATCATTTGTGGGAATCTGCTCAGTCTTCTCTGCAATCTGCCCTCAAAGTAACACCAAAAATGCAGAAGGAAAGAATCAGGATTGTGAAGGGTGAAAAAAACATGTACGATGCAGAAGTGAAAAGCTTGTCTTTTAGTGCAGGGTTCATCAATAGTGGCACTATCGATATTTGGGCCCAAATAACTTCAATGTAAGGAGCTACACTGTACATAGGATATTTGCAGCATACTGGCCTCTACCCTCAAGATGCCAGTAACACCCTCCAAATCAAGACAACCAAAACGTCTAACATTATTGGCATGGGCACTTCACCCACCCAAAAAGAACCAGTGCATTAGCATCATTCTTGGGTTCCAGTCCCAGCTCTTCCATTTACTGAGAGCTGTGTGGCTCTCTGCTCCATTATGGGCCTATTTCCTCACCTGTAAAACAGAGCTGGAACTGGTTGTAGTAAAGGGGATGCCATAGAATTATAGGTGTTAGCATGTAATGTACAACCTCAATAAACATTAATTATTTTTAGTATATAAATATCAGAGACTGCTTCAACCACATTCCGTGGGTAAAACATTTGTAATGTGATATATGGCTTTGCATATGGAAGCGTTGGGATTGTCTGGCTTGGGACTAACCCATTCACTTTGTCTTCATCATTCACCAGGCCCAGCCCTACCTTCCCTATTGAGCTTACCTTTCCTGTCCCCTATGCACCTCCTTCACAGAGCACACTTTCTACCTTCCTCTGAAGTGAGGGAGCAGGCTCTTTTGCAGTTTTGAAGGGAAGAAGCAAGCACCTGGAATTCACCTGTGACACTGATGCTTCACAGTTGCCTGGGGGAAAAGACTCCCTCCCCTTTGGACAGGTCACAGCAAGGCTTTCTTCTCCTGGGCCTCCAGCCCTTCCCTGGAGAACTCAGAAAAAGTACTATTGTGAGAGAGGCACAGAGGGCAAGTTTCTACAAGCTTACCTGGAGGGCCATCTTGGGTTCTCTTGGCTATACCTGGAAATTTAGAAGTGGGGAAGAGTTTTCCCGGCAGGGAAGTCACCAGGACTGCACCCCTTTCAGAGATGAAAGGATTCTATGGGATTCCCACAAGCACAGCATAATAGCCTAAAGAAAGTGAAATACACTTAAATTACACTGCTATCTTCAGCAGCATTATTAAGTGAGTCTATGATGTTGCAGGGTCATTACAAGCAATGAATGTGCTCAGAATGTGAATTAGGGTCTGATCAAAATCTATTTATGCAGGTGGCCACTCTGAGTGATAAAAATTACCCACAATGGCTGAATGAGGTGTTTTAATTTATCCTTCACTGGATGCCAGCCAAAATTCAACATCATTCAGAACACAACATAATTGAGCAGCCCTTGCCAATTTACCTTCTTATCTGACATATCACTCAGACATAGCAAAGGCCCTGGAACTCAAAGAAAATATGCCCAGTTAGGAAGGAAAAGTCATAACTGGTCAGAAGAGTTTTCATTTCACAATATTTGCCCATTCTGTCAAAATTGGTGCTTCTGTAGCATTTTGCTGCCTTGAAAAAAAAAAGATCTTAGGAAGAACACCTGAAATTTCCATTTTTGCTTTTATAGTTAAGTTTTAAAGAAGTTCTCAACTAAGTCATCACCTTTCATTATAGTCCCTCAGTAGATGAATAATAATGATACAGTAATAATCACCACTACTCAATGGCTACTGACTGTTGACCACATTTAAAACATCTCTCAACCTGGCTGGTGTGGCTCAGTGGATTGAGTACCGGCCTGCAAACCAAAAGGTCTCCAGTGCAATTCCCAGCTGGGACACATGCCTAGGCTGCAGACCAAGTCATCATTTGGGGGCATGCAAGAGGCAACTGATTCTCTCTCACCCATCAATGCTTCTCTCTCCCTCTCTTTCTCCTTCCCTTTCACTCTCTCTAAAAATAAATAAATAAAATCTTTTAAAAATAAATAAAATAGACTTCCAGCCAGCATGGAGGTGTAGGTATATGTACTTTGCCTCCTCACACAACCAAAAGAAGGGCAACAACAAATTTAAAAGCAAAAACAACCAGAACTGCCCAAAAATAGAACTGTATGAGAGTCCCACAACCAAGGAGTTAAAGAAAAAATATTCATTCAGACTGGTAGTAGGGGAAGAGACAGGCAGCCCGAGCAGAGAGGACAGGCAGAAAGCGAGGAGCTGAAGGACTGGTCAGGCAAGGTGATGCTGGCAGCCCCACATTTGCATGTGCTTATACTGGGATGAGCAACTAGGGAGAAAGGCAGACTGCACAACCCAGGATTCAAGTGAGGGAAAAGAAAGCTTCAAAACCTCTGATTTTAAAAGTCTGTGGGGGTTTCAGCAGCAGGAGAAACTTCCAGCCTCACAGGAGAGTTCATTGGAGAGAACCACAGGGTCCTAGAACACACAAAAACACCTTCCTGGGAATCAGCACCAGAAGGGCCCAATGTGCTTGTGGATAGCAGAGGAATGACTGAAAGCCCGCTGAGAGCCAAGCACGCAGTAGTGTTTCCTCTCTGACCTCTCCCCGACACAGAGCGCCACAACTCAGCAACATGGGTTGACCAGTCCTTGTGAATACCTAAGGTTCCACCTCTTATAACATAACAGGTGTGCCAAGACAAAGAAATGTGGCCCAAATGAAAGGACAGATTCAAACTCCAAAAATAGAAGTAAGCAATGAAGAGGTAGCCAACCTATTAGATGCAGAGTTCAAAACAGTGGTAATCAGGATGCTCACAGAGATGGTTGAGTATGGTCACAAAATAGAGGAAAAAGTGAAGGCTATGCAAAGTGGAATAAAGAAAAATAGACAGGGAACCAAAAGTGAAGGGAAGGAAATCTGAACTCAAATAAACAATTTGGAGCAGAAGGGAGAAATAAACATCCAACTGGAACAGAATGAAGAAACAAGAATTCAAAAAAATGAGGAGAGGCAGGAACCTCCAGGACAACTATAAATATTCAAACATCTGAATCATAGGGGTGCCAGAAGGAGAAGAGGAAGAGTAAGGAATTGAAAACTTATTTGAAAACATAATGGAGAACTTCCCTAATCTGGCAAAGGAAATAGACTTCCAGGAAGTCTAGGAAGCTCAGAGAGTCCCAAAAATGTTGGACCCAAGGAAGCACACACCAAGGCCCATCATGATTATATTACCCAAGATTAAAGATAAGGAGCAGCCCTGGCTGGTGTAGCTCAGCAGATTGAGCATGGGCCTGTGAAGCAAAGGGTCGCCAGTTCAATTCCCAGTCAGGGCACATGCCTGGGTTGCAGGCCAGGTCCCCAGTAGGGGACCCATGAGAGGCAACCACACATTGATGTTTCTCTTCCACTCTTTCACCTTCCCTTCCCCTCTCTCTAAAAATAAATAAATAAATAAAATAGTTTTTAAAAAAAGATAAGGAGCAAATCTTAAAAGCAGCAAGAAAAAAGGAGGCAGTTACCTACAAAGGAGTTCCCATAAGACCGTCAGCTGATTTCTCAAAAGAAACCTTGTAGGTTAGAAGGGTCTGGAAAGAATTATTCAAAGTCATGAAAGGCAAGGACCTATATCCAAGATTACTCTATTCAGCAAAGCTATCATTTAGAATGCAAGGGCAGATGAAGTGATTCCCAAACAAAATAACGTTAAAGGAGTTTATTATCACCAAGCTCTTATTATGTGAAATGTTAAAGGGACTTATCTAAGAAAAAGAAGATGATCAAAATTATGAACAGTAAAATGATAACAACTACCAACAACTGAACCTAAAAACAAAAACAAACTAAACAAACAACCAGAACAGGAACAGAATCACAGAAATGGAGATCATATGGAGGGTGATTATCAGCAGAAAGGGGCAGAGAATGGGGGGAAGGTGCAGAGAATAAAAAGCATACAATGTAGAGGCAAAATATACAGGGGAGGGTTAAGAATAGTATAGGAAATGGAGAAGCCAAAGAACTTATATGTATGACCCATGGGCATGAACTAAGAGGGGGGACTGCTGATGTGAATGGGGTGCAGAGCAGAGGGGAATAAAGGAAAGAAAAATATGAGACAACTGTAGTAGCATAATAAAAAATATACTTAAAATAAATAAATAAAATAAAACATCTCTCATTTCTCTGATTTGTGGAGCAAATGAGGAAGGTGAGACACTGAGAATCCAAGCATCTGGCCCAAGGGCCCAAGACCCAGCAGTGTTGGAGCTTGGATTCAAATTTTGGGTAGGCAAAAAAGTCTCTATAGTTTTTTCTGTAAAATCTAAGATATGTTTTTCATTTTCACCAATACCTGTATTGATTTAGACATTTTGAGTATGTTGGCTATCTCCTTCTATTGGCTTCCAGAGGGTAGAGACCAGGGGCAGTGCTAAATATCTTCCAATGCATAAGATGGTCCCACAGCAAATAATTTTTTGTCCAAAATGTCAATAGTACCAAGAAACTTCACAAACCACTTTGATACATTCGACCAGTCACAGCACCATTTCCATACACTGCACAAATCTTTTCTTTGCATTTCAGTTTCATTTTTACCTTTCTTGAAATAATAAAGGGTAACACACTGAAAATGATGTATTTTCTCCCCTCTTTAACATTAAAATAGCTGCACAAAAATTCACCAGTTTTGATATTTTGTTTAAATGCACGCTGATATGTCAGCTATCATAATACAATCTAACAAAATTGTTTTGAGTGAATTTAAAGACAACTAAGCACCACTAGAGCCATCATACAAAAGAAAAAACTTAACAAACTTTTTGGCCAACCCAATAGTATCTCTCTAAATCCATTGTGTTGACTTTGACCATAGTGAGCAAATGCTACAAGATAAAAATGGTGGCCACCTACAAGTAACGTACAGCTAATGATAGCCCATGCAAACAATCAGTGTTCTGCTCCATGACACAAATGTGTTGTCACCTGGCTAACAGGTCTGCCTCCCCTCCAAGCCATCTCTGTCATGTCGTTCACGTGTGATGTTCTATTATTGCTGATGAGTGGTTAGGTGAACACCTGTCCCATCAAGAAAGGGGAAAAATGCTAATAAGAGGAGCATGAAAAGTAGAGACAAAACCTCCCCAAACAAATTCTCTTCTCAAGAAATTGTATTTGTTACTCTGTATGAGATTTGTCTCCAAAACATATTACTAGTCAAAAAGCCTAGGTTCATTTTGAGGCTGAATATTTAACCATAGGCTTTATCTTCACAAAATCTTAGTGGAATTGCTCACAGTAAGCATGCAGAAAGGAAATAGTATCCTTCTGCTGAAAAGGGCTGAAACAAAAGATTTATTTTGTGAGTCTGGGATGGTCCCTTTCATTTGATTAAGAAGTCCTAGATTTGGTTTTCAGTTCATGGCACATGTTGATAGGTGTGCCTGGGAGTCATTCTCCCAAATGATCATCCATACTTTTCATACACTCCATAAATATGAAATCATTAAAGTGGTCCCCTTGAGGGAGAGACGGGATCATGAATTCAGCAAGCAGGTAATCAGATACTAAGGCAGACAAGTAGAAAGCAGCAGGGTGAGTAACCAAAAAGTGGTAGGAAACAGGATAGGGCCTTGTTTACTAAAACTAAAGTATGGTCAGGGGTCTGGGCTTCAGGAACAAGGTGAATCCAGTTTCTAGTAAAAAGGTGTCTGTTCAGAGTTGAATAAGCCATAAGTGATTTGGTACTCAGCCACCCGTTTTCCTGCATATGGTTTCTTAAATTCTTGAAGACTAGCAAGAGGATTGCTCTGGGTAAATGCCCTTTCCCTGGAAGGCCCTTCTTCCCTTCTTTACCTGGTGAACTCATGCATTGTTTAAGACTCAGCTCAATTGTCCCAGAGGACACTCATACTTAGCCCTATAGATTTCAGTTTGGCAGTCTTCTCCCTCTTGAGTCATAAGCTGAGTTCATTGTATCCCTCCCTTGGGCCTCCCTTCATTGTGTACATGTTATATTTTATTGTACTTGTTATTGTAGGAAAGCATTATATCATATTGGTTTGGAATATGAACTTTGAAGTTTGATAGGCTTTAGTTCTAATCATGGCTCCACTACTTCCCACCTATATGGTTTTGGGAAAATGCTCTAAATCTCAGTTTTCTCATCTGTAAAATAGGTTTATAATTTGCTACCTACAGCATCTGTTTGTACTGAACATTAAGGGAAATGATGCATACAGAGTTGTGTTGTCCCTAGCACATGGGAAGGCCACTGTTAATTTGAATCCTTTGGTTGCCAGCAATAGTAACCCATTGTGGCTAACAGAATTGAAGGAAAACTGAACTTATGAGGCCTCAGAAAAGGTATGAATCCAGGCAGGGATGTAGAGAGCAGAAACCAAAGGAGGATTTCATCAAGGTATTAATGGCAGAACAATAGACTCCAACCATCTTTAATCTTCAGGTCATTCTAATTATATTGATGTTCCAGGGTGAAAGAATCTGACTAGTCTGGCTCAGTCACATGCTCACACCTTTCAGACTGAGCTTAAGCTGAGTAGAAGGAATGTGCTGTGCTCTTTCACATTAGCCAGTGACCCTCACAGCTTTTTGCCTATGTGATTCCTGCTGTAGACCACAAACACAAATTTAAAAAAAGTTTTAGAGATAAGGAAAAACATGAATGACTAGATTTTAAATATTAAGGAATTATTATGAACTTCGTTAGTGCGAAGATTCTTTGAGGTTGTACTTTTAATACACTCCTTCTTTGCTAGATATATATAGAAATAATCAAAAGTGAAAGGCGAAAGGAATTACCCAATTTTGGCAAAAAAAACAGATCGTGCATTTTGTCAATCTGACCTGAGATTTTCACAGGACAAGAAGATCACTTCCATCTGAGACTACTCCTTCGACTTTTAAAAAGGTGTTTTATATGTGAATTGCAAACCTGTCACCTTATTTTTTTTCCCCACTGGTTCTCATTCTGTTTTTGCAGCACTGGAGAGCAAACATACTTGTATGTGTTAACCTAGGGAACATTGCAGTGATCTTGTTTTGTGTTTGATTTTACTGTGTTTGAGCTGCACCCAGCTACCTAGGGCTTAGCTTCCCACACAAATGCTGGTTGAATGAGGAGAGGTGGTCAGAAGGAGGTTCGCTTAAGAGCATTGTGTATGGAGTCCCAGGGATTCTTATCAAGACCTTGCCCTCCCATGTAGATGCAGCTGTAAAACTCAGTTTCTGCATCTGCGAAGTGGGGGTAATGGTAGATATCTGTCTCTGGGGTTGTTGTGAGAATTAAACAAAACACATGAAAAGCATTAGGCATGGCCAGGCCATCATCAGAGAGCTCAGGAAACATTAGCTGAGATGCTGCTGCTGAACCTGCTCAATTTCTTAGAGAATAGGAATAAAAGTACACGATGCAAAAGCAAAGAAAGGGACTTCTGGCAAAGATGGAGGCATAGGTAGACACATCATGCCTCCTTGCACAATCAAAAGAAGGAGAACAACAATTTAAAAACAAAAACAACCAGAACTGACAGAAAACTGAATTATATGGAAGTCCAACAACCAAAGAGCTAAAGAAGACACATTCATCCAGACCAGTAGGAGGGGAGGAAACAGGCAGCTGGGCAGAGAGGACACGTGGCAAGGCAGCAGCTGGAGGACCCAGCAAGGTGA
>PVKM010003044.1:0-13542 GCA_004027735.1 Carollia perspicillata
CTGGGCTCTCTGTTCTGTTCCATTGGTCTATGTGCCTGTTTTTATGCCAGTGCCAGGCTGTTTTGATTACAGTGGCCTTGTAATACAGTTTCATATCAAGCATTTAACAAGGTACAGCACCCATTTATGATAAAAACACTCAGCAAAGTGGGAATTAAGGGAGCATTCCTCAACATAATAAAGGCCATATATGAGAGACCTACAGCCAACATTATACTCAATGGACAAAAACTAAAAGCTTTTCCACTAAGATCAGGAACAAGACAAGTTTGTCCACTTTCACCACTTCTATTCTGCCATTAGTTTTTTCGAACACATTTTCTATCCCTCACTTTTTTTCTTCTCCCACTAGTATTCCTATGATTTGAATGTTGTTGCATTTCATGTTGTCCTGAAGTTCCCATAAGCTATCCTCATCATTTCTGAGTCATTTTTATGCTGATGCTTTACCTGGTATTTCTTTCTACCTTATCTTTCAACTCACTAGTTTGGTCCTCTGCTTCATCCAGCCTGCTTGTAATTCCTTCTAGTGTAGTTTTTATTTCAGATACTGTATTCTTCATTTCTTCCTGGTTCTTGTTCATAGTTTCCATTTCCTTTTTCATGCTGTTTTAATTCCAACTCAGATCCTTGTAGTTGTCACTGAGTTCCTTAAGCATTGTTATAACCATTTTTTTCTATTCTACATCTGATAGATTGCTTGCCTCGATTATATTTAGTTATTTTACTGGGGCTTCTTCCATCCCTTTTAATTGGAAGTTCTTTCTTTGTCTCCCCATTTTAGGTGAATCTTTTTTTTTGTTTCTGTATGTTAGGGTACTCTGCTTTCCCTGCCTGTCTTCCAGGGGTTACATTCTATGGCAGGACTTCTGTGTGACTCAGGGTGCAGTCTCTTTGATCTTTTTATCTGGATGTTCTAGGGTTGCCTTTTCTTCTCTTTTGGTTCTCTGTCTTGTTGAACTTGTGTTTAACTTATTGGTGGCTTTTTCTTTGTTGGTGGGTTCTCCCTTCTAGCAGGCTTACTGGTAATTTCAATACCCCTCTTACCTTGCATGTTGTTATACAGGTGTTGATTCATAAAGTAATATTACCAGATATCCAAACTTAAGCCATCAAAAAGAACCCCCACACTACATCAGCAATCTCAACTGTAATTGATCAAGGATTAATAAAAGTGAAGAGAGATTATACATATTATACATATTATAAGCTATGACAAGGGAATATAAGATGGATAAAAGAGGTGAAAATGTTATTGAATGGGAAGAGGGAGGAGAAATGATAAGAGTAAGTGTAGAATTAGGGCAAGAATGGAAAAATTAAAAACATAATTAAAAATTAAATTTTTAAATTAATTTTAATTTAAAAAAATTAAAATTAAAAATCATGAAAGGACATTAGGAACAATGAGCTAAGAAAAGGGAAGAGTATACTATGAGGTTTGAAGTTAAATTGACCAACAGGATCAGAATTGCAGAAAAAACACAGCAGGGTCAATAGCAATGACATCTTACTATAGCTTAATAAAAGTGGAATGAGAATGAGAATATTGTACATAAATGAAAAGTGATAATGAGATGTACCCTAAAGAGAAATGATTTTGAGAGTATGGGGCAAGCAAGCAACTAAGCTTAAGGAATAAAGCTCAGATTGAGAGAGAGGAAAGAAAAGAAAAACAAATGAAATAAAATTCATCACTCAACTAATCAATGTAGGGGGAAGCCAAAATGGAGTAAGACTGGTGAACTGTATTTTATAGGATTAAAAGTATAAACAAATAGTGAATAAATAGGAGTTCTGTTGGAGAATTACAGAAATAACTGTGGTATTTCTCCCAACTATCCACTGTTTATAAAAGGTTGAAAGAAATAAGACTCTTATGAGAGGGGAGAATGAATGTGAGCTGACTTAAAAAAGAAGAGCGCTTATGTGAGGTTAGATGGAGGAGAAATAGTGGGAATAAGGAACATGGTATAGTGTGAGAGAAAATATAGTTTATCACAAGAGTATAGCTCAAGAAGATCGTGAAATGGATTTAGACCAAGAAAGGGTGCTGTGTGGGTTTTAGAATAATAATATGATTAAAAATACATACACTGAATAAAAAGATTAAAAAATAGAAGGCCAAGAGTTGTGAGTTATTTGCAATACAAATGAAGTGAAAGAAGAAAAAGTAAAATGAAAATATGAAAGGGGATAAAACAAACCAACAAACTAAAAAAAAAAAAAGAAGAGAAAATAAAACACATGCAAGTTTTGATGAAGAGCAAGGTGAAATTTCTCTCAGCTGTTGATGTTTGGTTTCTGACTTCTTTCTGGATCTGTCTCTGGTTTTCTCTTAACTCGAGGTCTTACTGTCTTACTCTTGAAAGAAAAAAATAGCCCCAGACAAGTTGTTAAGCCTGCTCATCCAGTTTTGCAGGTCTTCTACATGCAGTGTGATATTGAGCCATCTGTTTTCTCCCTCAGATGGTTTGGCAAGGATAGGGCTCAGTCTGGGCTTCAGTAATCCCAGGTACCCAGTTTACAGCCCATGTCCTCAGAGCATTGTGCAGCCCACACTGTGTACTCTGTGCAGTTGCCACAAATTGGGGCCAAAAAAACACCTCACTTTACACTCCCTTGATCAATCTATACTGTTCACTGAGTGGGAGAATTTGCCCCCAAAATCCTGTTTCCTTTTTGGCCCAGAAGCTGCGTGCTCAAGGCATTTATCCAGAGCACCTAAGTTCCCCTTTTCAAAAATTTCTCTGTTGGTGCTCCTGGTCCTCCTACACACTGCCCAGATTTCCACACACTCCAACTCTCTGGAAAGTCCAGAGTCTATCCGAGTCATAGCCAGTCATGGCCCAACTCTACTATAGCACCTCTACCAGGATCCCCCCTACTCTGTGGAAGTATCCTGGTTGGCAGAGGTGTCCCAGCTTGGGTACACCACCAGATGTGTGTGTGCTTGCTGCCCTTTTTCCCCGTGGTGACTTTACAAATTCAAGTTTCTCCTCTCATAGTTCTAGAATTTTTCTACCCTGGAAGGTGAGGGAGCCCCTAGGCTGCTATTGACCCCAGAAAGGCCGGCGTTTGTGCTGCCTGTCACATACCAAACCCAATAAGCAGAGACAGGAATTGAATCTTTATGGGCACTTTATTCAGATGGCTGGCTATCTGAGAAAATGTTGGGTTTGCACCCTAATGGACCATCTTACATTTCCTTCCAAGCCAGCCATTTTATAACAGAGAACAAGGTGTGGTGAGCGGTTTTGCAATTCAGGGAAAAATAGATTTAAAAAACTGCTGCATTCTCACCCCAGGTGTTTAGCCATCCCCAGGCTGGCAGGCAGGTGTCTGTCTCTCCCTGGGACACAATGAATTGGATGCCTCCAGCTGTGCTCCAGGAGGTCAGGTGTCTCTCCCGAGAGTAGTGGACCCTACATGCAGTTCCTGAAACAATACCTGAATACCTTCCAATACTCCCAATACCTTGGGAGTTCGGCACTTTTGTGTGATGGCCTTATGTGTAAGAGTTAGTAAAAGCCCTAGGTAGGTAATCTAGGCCTGTGAAAACTGTCCCTTTGCTGTGGAGACCTGATAACCTTTTTCCAATAGAAGGTTAAGAAGGGTGGTGGTGTCCTCTTGTGAGATTTCTTCAGATGGACTGCAGAGTGAAAGGTCATCTACACATTGGAGCAGAGTGCTGGGGGATAGGTCTACTTCTGATAGATTGGAGGCCAGGGTCTGACTGGGAGGCCAGGGATATCCCTAAAGCTCTGAGGGAGGGCAGTCCATGTCAGTTGTTTAGTTAAATTTGTAGTTGGGTCTGTCCAAGAGAAAGCAAAGAGGTCCTGTGATTGGGAGGAAAGGGGAATGGTAAATAATGCTACAGAAGGGTGTTCTGTGTCCCAAACCCAAGGGTCAAAAAAGGAAAGGAAGGTGGGGTCTGATGAGTTGGGTGCTGGGGAATTAGGGTAGCTTCCTAAGGTTAACAGCAGGATGGTGTGTGGGTTTAGAGCATGTGTTACACTCTGTAATGAGGGTATTGGAAGGGAGGCTTGGAGCTTGGCTAAAATGTCCCTCCCCATTAGCAGGATGAGGCAATAGGTATAACTAAGAACGAATGAGCAAACGTGTGTTCCCCTGTATGGCAGAGGAACTGAGGAGTGGCCCACCGTTTTGTTAGTTTTCCATCTATTCCTACAACAGAAGCTGGGGGTGGGGGGTTAAAGGCTCTGAACATTCTGGCAGAACTTAGAATGTGGCTCCTGTATCTAGGGTAAAGAAAATGGGCTTGCCTGACACTTGTAGGGTTACCCTGGGTTCAGCGGTGGTGATGGTAATGGTCGGGGCTCTTGAACCCATACCTCATCAGTATTCTGTGGCTAGACTGAGTAGGTCAGGGACTGTGAATTCAGGGTCCGCTTCTCCCACAGAGAAAGAAAGTCTAGTCCTTTGGCTGGGGCAAACGGACAGTCAACCTTCTTCTTTCAGAGCAGACAGGGTCCGGGGGGTGGCCATGGGTTCAGGCAGAGCTTTGCCCAATGTACTTTCTTTCCGCACCTGAAACAAGGACCCTGAGGAACCCCTGCCTGAGTAGGTTTCTTTCCTTTCCCACAATCCCTGGGGGTTTGTCCCTGGAGGGCAGTGACAAGCATTAGGTATCTTGCATTCTTTCTTTTCTGCCTTTCCTTTGCCCTGGCATTTTCTCTTTCTTTCTCTTTTTCTCTCCTTTTTTGTTCTAGTTTTTTTTCCTCCTCTCTGTTGTTGAGTACCTGGAAAACCATCTTAATGAGATATTTTTGGGGTGTTTGTGGGCCATCCTATTGTTTTTGGAGTTTTTTTTTCTGAATATCGGGTGCAAATGGACTTATGAAATGATTGCGAAGGTATAAGCTCCCTTCGACAGAGCCTGGGTCCAGTTTGGTGTATTTGAGAACTGCCTCATTGAGGTGGCTTATGAAGGCCACAGGATTTTCATCTAGGCCCTGGGTGATGTCTAGAATGTTGTCATAATTTACAGCCTTAAAACTAGCCTTCTTTATGCCTGCAGCAATGCAGGTCAGGAGGTGTGGCATTTTTCTTATATCAGGTGAATCTGGTTGATAATCACAGTTAGTAGTAGTAGTAACCACAACCATGCCCTGGGGACAGGTTGGGTCCTCAGAATATAGCTCATCCGTATAGGTCATAGCTGTGGTCCAGATACAGCCTTTTTCCTCTGGAGTCGTGGTTGAGGTGAGGATGACAGTAACATCCTGATATGTAAGATCATAAGTTTGAGTAAAGTATTTAAATTCCTTAACATAGTTTGTTGGGTACTCAGGAGAAGAGCAGAGACTGTGCTAAGTTTGGGAAAAGTCTGAAAGTAAAAAATGAACATGATCCCTCATCACTCTCTCTTGTTCTACTTTTCTGAGAGGAAACATCCCCGAGGAGGCTTCAGTGGGGGGTGGACATTGAGGGATTGGAGACAGGCCCACAAAAATGAGTGTGAAGTGGTGAGGTAACAGGTGGGTATAAAGACTTTGTTTTGGGAGGATAGAAGAGTCTGGGATGGGAGGTTGTGAGGGTTCCAAGTCCCCTGAAGGAGATGGGTTGTCTAAGAGCATGGGACCTGCATAGGGCAGAGGGTGATCAGCTGGATCAAAAGAGGTGGCTGATAATGAGTCTCAAGGGAGCACAGAAGGGGTAGGCTTAGATTCCTTTTCATTAGAGAGGAGTTGAAAGGTGGTGAGGTCTTGGCAGAGTGAGGGCTTGGCCCTAAGTATCCAAAAAGCTTCGAGATATGTGAGTTTGGACCACTTGCCAGGGTGCTGCATACAACTGTCAAGTTCTCTGAGGATGTTGGAAATTGAAAGTGCCCTTTTCCAGCTATGAAGAGGAGAGCAAAGGCCAGAGCAAGGATGAGAATGAGTCCATATACCACAGATAGAATGAGAAGTGAGACAGAGATTTCAATGTCGCTGCGGCAGGCCAGTGAGGAGAGGAACAGCGTCTTTCTGGGCATCCCCAAGAGTTGTCAGCTGAGAGAAACGTGGAGGACTCTGACTGAACGTTCAGATTTCGAGTCGCGTGAACCAGAGGGCTACCATAGTAAGAAGAGGCAGATTCCTCAGAGAGGTCAGTTGGGAGTTCAGACTCACCCTAAATTCGTGACAGCTGTTGTCTGTGGAAGAGAGGCTCAATAGTTAAGTGGTTCCAAGTAGTTGAGATAGATGGGATTAAACAGCCAAGTGGGGAGCTCCAGCTGTGGACTCAAGAAATCCTCAGTAGTTGTTGGTCCAAGAGTCAAGTCTGGACCCCATTGAGTCCCAAATGAGGGGGACAAGGCCTGCGTGACCTCGACTCCCAGGTTTCAGCACCAGAAATATAAGATTGGAACTGCTGAGGAACCATGAAGACAGCGAAGTAATAGCAAAACAAGGTTATTGAACACAGGGTCCCTCCAGAGCGAAGGAAGGGAAGCAGTCAAGCTGAGGCCAGTTTGTAGCTCAGACCAGTTCCCGTTCAGATGGTTCTGTGAAAGTTTTTTAAAAACATTATTTTATTGTTGTTCAAATACAGTTGTCTGCATGTACCTCCCACCAGTCCCCTCACCCCAGCCATCGCCTCCTCCCTCACCTGATTCCACCCCCTTGGTTTTGCCTGTGTATCCTTTATAGTTGTTCCTGAAACCCTTCCCTAGTTTCCCCCCATCATCCCCTCCCCCTCCATCCCAGTCACTGTCATATTGTTCTTAATTTCAATGTCACTAGTTATATTTTGCTTGTTTGTTTGTCTTGTTGATTAAGTTCTACTTAAAGGTGTGATCCTATGGTACTTTTATCTTTCACCATCTGTTTTATTTCACTTAGCATAATGCTCTCCAATTCCATCCATGCTGTCACAAAGGGTAGGAACTCCTTCTTTCTTGCTGTTGAGTAGTACTCCATTGTTTAAATGTACCAAAGTTTTTTGATTAATTCATTTACTGATGGGTGCTTACATTGCTTCCAGCACTTGACTATTATAAATTGTGCTTTTGTGAACATGGGGTGCATAGGTTGTTATGGATTGGTGTCTCAGGGTTCTCAGAATATAATCCTAGTGGTGGAATTGCTGGATCAAAAGGCAGTTCCATTTTTAGTTTTCTGAGGAAATTCCATACTGTTTTCCACAGTGCCTGCAACAGTCTTCATTCCCACCAACAGTAACCAAGGAGGTAAAAAACCCCTGTACTCAGAAAACTACAAAACACTGTGCATGTTTTTTAAAGAAAAAATAAGAATGCACTATGGGGAAGTAGTCTTGTATTTTTCTTATTGTGTGTCTCCACACTGCACCATGGGGAACTGCAGCCCCATCCCTTCCTGATTGAGTGTCTCTAAACCACACCATCCAGCCCCCGGAACCTGCCTCCCAACTGTTCACATAGGTGTTGCCATACCCTTGTCTGCCTGCTCTGGCATCCTGACTTGCTGGACTTGGTGCCTCCACACAAGATCTGACAAGACTATCAATTAACTATTTACCTTAAACTAAAACATTTTCAACTCTTAAGTTCCCTGTCACTATCACTGACCTGGCTCTCCTCCGATGTCCCCATGGCAGCAAAAGTTTCTGGCACCATGCTTATAAGACCTCCTTACCACCCATTTTGAAGTGTACTCTACACACTTTGGCTTCCAAATTTCATATTACCTAAGGTTCTGTTGGCTATTCACTTTGTTTTTCAGAAGATTGGCTAAGTTTCCCAGTTGGGTGCATAAGCAAGTGGGCTCAGCTCCTTCCTACATGGTCACAATGTTCTCTCCCCTTTCAGTTTCAGATACTTTTCTAATATATCATTTTTATGATATATAGATTATAATAATCATAAAATATATATTACTTATAATATATACATGTATAAGTATATTCATTTTATACAACATAATTATATACAGGGTGGGGCAAAAGTAGGTTTACAGTTGTTAGTATAAAATAATACAATAATTACTAAATAATAATACAAGAATATATTGTGATTCATATTTTTACAACTATAAATGTACTTTTTCTTACCCCGTATGTATCTGTGTTTATATTTTTTCAATTTTGATTCTTTTAGCAATATTAGATACTGTTCCATACTTACATATGTGTGTATATTATTTTTGTTAATTGACTGACATTCTAATGCATGGGTATTCCACAATTCATTTACCCAGCCTTCTATCGGCAAATAAAAAAATTAAATTCTTATACTAAAACATCCTAACAAAGTTCTCCGCATGTATATGTAAATATGTTTATTCAATAGAAGAACAATCCCTAGAAGTGGTGCCTGCAGTTCAAAGGATGACTGATGTTTACATTTTGGTAGTTATTACCAAACTGTAGTCACCAAGGAAAGGTATACTAATTAAAATACCTCCAACAGTTTAAGAGCCTATTTGTTTCTCCATATATTCACCAACATGCTATATTGTTATTATTTTGTCTTTGACAATCCAGTAAGTAAAAAGTAGAGTGTAGTTTTTCTAACATTTTGTCTTTTTATAAACATGAGAGGATTTGAATAGTACTTGAGGCCAGATGTGTGATTGGTGGTTGACAGAGTCAGCTGGCTTTTGTCTATCTTCCTTATGTGTCTTATCACTTTGTTTTTATATGGTCACCTCTAAAATCTTTTCTTTAAAGTCTTATCAACTAGTGAACAAAATATTTATTTTAGGAGAATCTACTCAAGGAAATGAATGCTCTCATCCCCATCCCATTACTCTATTACTCCTACTATGGACAAATCCTATACAAATAGACCTTTTGGTGATGATCAGCACTTTATTTAAGATAAATAACTGTAAGATTGAGTAATAAGGCAAGAGACTAAAAGCAGGGCTCAAGTGAAGAGAAAAACATCGTAAATTATGGCAGATGTAGGAATGGATAGGAGAGATGGCATTTTGAGAACTTGTAAGACAAAACACATCAGGACTCAGTAACTAATTTAATATGAGGGCAAAGAAAGAGGAAAGTTTTAGAGATGATGCTTAGATTGTTGTCTTGTAGTACTATGTCAATTATGAAGCCATTAACCAATTGAAAATACACACAAAGTAGATGGAAATTGCTTTACTTTATGAACAATAATTAATCTACTTTTTAAAATTTTATTACTTTATTTTGTTTTTTGATTTAATATTTATTGTATTTTTCCATTACCATTTAGTCCCCTTATACCTACCTCCCCCCAGCTGTCACTACACTGTTGGCCATGTCCATGTGTCCTTTTTCCTTTTTGCTCAAACCCTCCACTCCATAACCCCTCCACTAGCTGCTATCTGCTCTCCATCCATGAATCTGTCTCTGTTTTGTTTGTTAGTTTAGTTCTTTCATTAGATTCCACATATAAGTGAAATCAAATGATATTTGTCTTACTCTGATTGGCTTATTTCACTTAGCATAATGTTCTCCGGGTTCATCCATACTGTTGCAAAGGGTAAAATTTTATTCTTTTTTACAGCCTAGTATAATTCCAGTGTGTAAATGCCCCACAGTTGTTTTATCCACTCAACTATTGATGGACACTTGGGATGCTTCCATATCTTGGCAATTATAAATAGCACTGCAATGAATATAGGAGTGCTTATGTTCTTTTTGATTAGTGTTTTTGGGTTCTTATGATATATTTCCAGAACTGAGATCACTGGGTCAAAAGGCAGATCCATTTTTATTTTTTGAGGTATCTCCATACTGCTTTCCACAGTGGCTGCACCAGTCTGCATTCCCACCAAGAGTGCAAAAGGGTTCCCTTTTCTCCGTATTCTTGACAACACTTCTTTGCTGATTTATCGATGATAGCCATTCTGACAGATGTGAGATGGCATCTCATTGTGATTTTAATTTGAATTTCTCTGATGATTAGTCACATTGAGCATCTTTTTGTATGTTTATTGACCATCTATATATTCTGTTTGCAGAAGTATCTGTTCAGGTGATTTGCCCATTTTTAACCCATTTTTTTAAAGATGTTATTGTTTTATTTTTAGAGAGAGAGGAAGGGAGGGAGAAAGAGGAGAGAAACATCAATGTGTGGTTGTCGCTCATGCACCCCCTGTTGGGGACCTGGCCTGCAACCCAGGCATGTGCCTTAGACTGTGAATTGAACCAGTGAACATTTGCTTTGCCATCCAGGGCTCAATCCACTGAGCCATGCCAGCCAGGGCCATTTGACCGTTTTTTCATTTAGATTGTTTTTTCATTTGTTTTTTCAGTGTTGAGTCTTGTAAGTTCTTTATAAATTTTGGATAATAACCTCATATCAGATGAATCAGTGAATATGTCTCCCATTCTGTGAGTTGTCTTTTTATTTTGTTGATGACTTCCTTTGCTGTACAATTTTTTTTTAGTTTGATGTAGTCCTGTGTGTTTATTTTTTTTATTTTGTTTCCCTTGCCTGGGGAGATATATGTGACAAAAATGTTCTAAGAGCGATGTCCAAGATTTTGCTGCTTGTTTTTTCTTCTAAGATTTTCATGGTTTCTGGTCTACCATTTAAATCTTTGATCTCTTTTTTATTTATTATTGTGTGTGGTGTAAGAATGTGGTGTGGTCTCATTTTCCTGCGTGTATGTGTCCAGTTTTTCCAACACCATTTATTGAAATATCTTGAGGCTGACAGAGCTTACGTTCAGAGATTTGGACAAATTTCAGTGTAGATAGTGTATACTGATTGATGGTCTATTACTTTCTAGTTCTTTGCATTGGAATGAAAGAAAAGAAAGGAAGGTTCTTGATGTAATACACATTTCATCCCAGAACCAAATTGTTGACAAACTGAAGGAGCAAGTCAAGGATGATCACTATTCACTGATACAGGAGAAAGAGAAAGCTATTAGCTCAGGGAAAATTCCTTTCCATGCTTGAACAAAGAACAGTATGCCACAGGGGTTGTTATCCTGGCTTGGTTTCTCCTTCTCAAATTGATTGCCCCACAACCACCTCTGTACAAGGTGGACTGCTCTAAATTAGAGGTTGTTGTGAATAAAATATTTGCACTATTGATTGATATTTTCAATTAATCACTTTATTTATAATCCATTCAATCTATTAGAGATGAGTATTCATCATAAATAGGAAGATCCTCACCTCAGAGAGAACATCTACAACTGATGATTAGTCTATGAACTGGTTCAGGACTCTCAGTGAGATTGAAGCTATTTTTATGAACCAAAAAATGCCATGTAACATTAAAAAGTTAAATAACCTTGAACACTTTAAAAGAGATAGCTACATGCAAAGTGAACCTGATTCTGCAAAACTATTGTGTCAGTTGAATTTAGTATTGCTAACAAAGAGCTTAATGAATGGACATTCCCAAAACTCACCACTGCCTCCTGCCTATGGAGGGGCAAAGTAGTATAGTGAAACTATGTATCTTTCGGTAACCAGAGTAGGATTCTGCCACTTGCTAGTATCATTGTCTTGATTCTGAGCCTTATAATCTACACTGTAAAATGCAGCAAATTATATATCCCTTCTATAATTTGTAGGATTTTATAAAGATTCAATGTGATAAAGTATATGACATTTCTTTATAAAATATAAAATGTTTCATAGCTAATTGGTATTATTATTACAAAATCTTGTGACAGCACAATGGATATTTTTAAACCTTAATGAATATTTTTTGGATACTGAAATAAATTTCATATTCCTATCCTAATCAAAGAGATGATAAAGCAATGGTACAGCCTGTATAATACTACAAACTCTTTTTACCTCCCCTAACCTTACCAAAATCACCCTAAATATGTTATTAATGGCACATTCCAAGAAAAGCACTTCAGTAAAGGTTATATATGACTGAGTGGGCTTACCAAGAACTGCCAGAGCAGCGATGTTCAATAGTGCTACAAAACATATGAAGCTTTAATAAAAACAGGAACTTAATGTTTTAATAAAAGAATATTAGACTTCAAACTCAATAAATAAACTGAAAATGATAAAATGGTGATGAGGAGAGAAGACAACAAAATTTGAACACATTGTAGTAACAATTTATCATAATGGGGTTAACCAAGTAACTGATTACAAAAGCCTGGATTCTAGTTTATTGATCAAGTTTAGTTGCTTATTAAAAGTTTTCTTTATTACTGAAATAGAAAGCAGGCTGACAGTGACCAGAGGGGAGAGGGGAGAGAATTTCAAGGGAAAAGGGGAAGGGTTTACAAAAACAAGTATAGAGGACACATGGACAAAAACTAAGGGGGGTGGAAATGGGAGGTAGGTGGGGAGCACTGGCAGAGGTGGGCTGGGATGGGAGTAAAAGAGAGAAAACTGTACTTGAACAACAATTAAAATAAATTAAATATTATAAATAATAAATAAATAAATAAGTAAGTAAATAAATTAAATAAATAAATAAATAAATAAATGTTTTCTTTATTACAGCAGAGAGACAATATTATTTTTCCCTGTGTTTTTAAAAATACACAGGCATATTTTATTCCATTCCAAACAAAAATATTTTCTCATTATTATTCTTATGTCATTCTTAACTTGAATGTTTATCACATTGAAAATGGCTCTTAGAATAAGAGTTTAACAAAATATAACCAGAGACATTGAAATTAAGAACAAACTGACAATCACCAGAGGAGAGATGGGAGGGAATAATGGGAGGAAAGGGCAGAAGAAGGGTTTTCAGGAACATGCATAAATGGCACATGGACAAAAATCAAAGGTGGGTAAGATCAAGGGTAGGAAGTGGGGATGGCTGGGGTGGAGGAAGTGATTGAAGGAAATTGGAGATAGCTGTACTTGAACAACAAAAAATGTGACAAAAAAAAAGAATAATAGGTTAAATGTTAGCACCAAATTCATCTTGTGTTGTAATAAATACCATTAAAACTAAGAATATAGTAACATCAGAATAATAATTCCATTAATAGCTTTTAATGAGATTGTGTTAACTCTAAGCATAATTCTAATATGAATTATTCCAAAACAAGTGCTACTTTCATCTAATCACTCCCTTGGAATATAGCAAAATAATATCCTCAACTCACAATTCCTGAATTTTATGTTTTTGAGATTTTATTTATTTATTTTTAGAGAGAGGGGAAGGGAAGGAAAAAGAGGGAGAAAAACATCAATGTGGTTGCCTTTCATATTCCCCCTACTGGGGACCTGCCCACAACCCAGGCATATGCCCTGACTGGGAATCAAACTGGCAACTCTTTGCTTCTCAGTCTGGGGCTCAATCCACTGAACCACACCAGCCAGGGCCTGAAATTATTTTAAGTTTCCTTTTGTGACTTACCTGGATATTACTAGCCAAAGTTCATTAGAGTCAGAAAGTTCCTTAAGATCATTTAGTCTATTTTCCTCAATCTGTAAGTCAGAAACCATTCAATTAATAATTAAAATTTAAATTAAAAATGGATGGTCTGTAAATAAACAAAATTATTGGAATACTATAAAGCTAGCAATCTAGCAGAAGTATATGGGGGTCAGTTGGTGGTGTAAATAAGCATTATGCTAAGTGAAATAAGCCAGACAGTAAAGGACAAATACCATATGATCTCG
>PVKM010003044.1:13642-60407 GCA_004027735.1 Carollia perspicillata
GAACTTAAGCAACTAAACAAACAAGCAAGCAAAATATAGCCAAAGACATTGAAATAGAAAAGGGGATGACAGTATCCAGAGGGGAGAGGGGAGGGAATTTCAGGGAAAAAGGGAGGGGATTATAGGAACAAGTATAAAGGACACATGGACAAAAACTAAGGGGGGTGGAAAGGGGAGGGAGGTGGGGAGCACTGGGGGGGTGGTCTGGGATGGGAGTAAAAGACAGAAAATTGTACTGAAAAACAATTAAAATTTAAAAAAACTTAAAAAATAGACAAAAGGCATGAAGGTTTTGGGTCCCTCAGCAGAAAGTAGACATAGGTTACAGCAAATAAAATACTGAAAAAATGATGAGTTGAATTGCAATAAAATGGGCTGGGGCTTGATAAATGCTTTTTAGCAGTGTATCTATAACTGTGTATCTGTCTACTTCCTTATTTAATACTTACCAGAAATCTTTCACACTATAAGGAGACTAAGGCTTAGTGGTATTACAAATTCTGCCTAATAACATGGATTTGGAGCCAATATTATTTTATCACAATATACTGCCTGGCTCACTGTCAAAAGTTCATGCAAAGGCATTGACTTTGTGGTACTTTAGTTTTTCCTTTCACTCACTCACTTTACTCTCATCCACATAGACAACCACTATATTTTGTGTATGTTCTTTGTAAATGTATACTTACAAATATACATATGTATGCTTGTAAATACACATTCTGATATTTTGTTTACATGTTTTATCTATATGAATGAATTACTTTATGAATCATGCAGTATTACTATTTCTCATTTAATACTGTGTTTTTCATCAATCCATGTTGCAACATGTATATCTAGATCATCCTTGTGACAACTTCATAATATTCCATGGTATACATCTACCATCATTTTTTCAATTACAAGCACCTCTTTATCTACAAAGAATTATATAGAAATTCAAAGGGTTACTAAGGACACCCACAGTTTATTAGGGCTTTGCCTATTGATTTTGCTCAACACCTCATAATTTTATAGATGAGAAAGTCAAAGAAAACAATCTAAGAATGTCCATCAGAACTAGCAGATTTATAACATAACATTAACCAACACAATATCAATTCACAAGGTTATTATTAAAAACCAACTTACATTTCTATTAGAAAATGTCAAATGCAGAGATAATTGTCTTTTGGTGAGGCAGAAAACCAAACATACACTGTCTTTGGAGTCTGGGGACCTGCACATAAGCATGGATACATTTACTTATGCATATCAGCAGAAACTTAGGTGTAAGATAGAAACCCAGAGTTCCTGATGGTGTGACTGTGCGAACTTAGGCGCCTTCATAAGCTTACTGTATAGGGTAAGAGCATAAACCCCGAGCTAGACTGCCTGAGTCCAAGTGTCAGCTTCACCAGTTAAGAGCTCTATGACTTTGGAGCAGTTGCTTAATTCCTGAATGCCTCAGGTTCTTCATAAAGCTAAATGAAGATTGAGTTAATATGTGTAAATACTTAGAGTTGTTCTGGGGCCCAGGAAGTGCTTTATAAATGTCTGGAGAGTAAAAGTAGAATCCTCTCTAAATTCACACCTTCTCCCTTTACAAGATACTATGTATCTCCCATGGATTTCACAAATGATTTCTCTGTGGGATGCAAATGTGATGCTTTCCTTTTTTTCAATCTTCATCTTAGGGTATGTTCATTGATTTTACAGAGAGATGAAGGAGACAGAGAGAGGGAGAGAGAGGGAGAGAGAGAGAGAGGGACACTGATCAGTTGCCTCCTATATGTGGCCCAATTGGAGGTATAACCAACAACCTAGGTATGAGCCCTGACCGGGAATTGAATGTGGAACATTTTGGTGAACATTACAACATTCCAAGAAACTGAGCAACCTAGCCAGGGCTGTAAAATGCAGTATTTTTATAGCATTTTACCCACAATAAAACTTCGTTCAAAATTGGAGTCAATCCTCTCAAACCAGACTGCTACTTTATCAACTAAGTAAATGTAATAATACTCTAAATCCTTTCTTATCATTTCAACACTCTTCACAGCCTCTTTACCAGGAGAAGTGTCCATCTCAAGAAACCACTTTCTTTGCACATCCATAAGAAGCAATTTCTCATCTGTTAATATTTTATTACAAGATTGCAGCAATTAGGTCTCTACTTCTATTTTTAGTTCTCTTGCTATTTTCACTGCATCTGCAGTTACTTCTTCCACTGAAGTCTTGGTCTCTCAAAGTCATCCATGATAGTTGGGATCAACTTTTTTAATTGAATTTATTGGGATAATACTGGATAACAAAATTATAAAAGTTTCAGGCACACAATTCTGTGACACATCATCTGTACACTGTATTGTGTGCTTATCGCCCCAAGTTAAGTCACCATCCATCATCATTTATCCCCCCATACCCTCCTCCACCTCCCCATACTCCCTCCTCTTGGGAATCACCGTACTATTCTCTATGTCCATGCATTCTTTGTCTTTTTTTTTCTCAATCCCTCTACCTCTGCCAAAAGCCCCATCTACCCCACAGCTCTCAGCTTGATACCTATCTATCTATGAATCTGTCTCTATTTTGTTTGCTAGTTCAGTTTGTTCATTAAATTCCACATGTGAGTGAAATAAAATATTCTTAATGACATCCAGAAGGTTGTCAGTTTACTTTGTGCAGATTCATCAGAGAAATTCCCAGTTATGGCAACTATAGATTTGCAAATATATTTTTAAATAATAAGACTGGAAGTCAAAATTACTCCTTGATCCATGGGCTGAAGATGGATGTTGTGTTAGCAGTGATGAAAACATTAATCTTGTTGGAAATATCCATCAGAGCTTTTGGGCGACTAAGTGCATTGTCAATGGACATTAATATTTTAAAAGAAGTCTATATTTTTCTGAGCAGTAGGTCTCAACAGTAGGCTTAAAATATTCAGTAAACAGTGTATAAATAGATGTGCTATCATTTCATTTCTAGAGCACAGGCAGAGTGGATTTAACATAATTTTAAGGGTCCTGTGATTTTTCAAATGGTAAGTGAGCATTAGCTTCAACTTAAAATCATCAGCTCCATTAGACCCTAACAAGAGAATCAGTTTGTCCTTTGAAGATTTGAAGCCAAGCATTGACTTCTCTTTTCAAGCTATAAAAGTGCTGGATGACATCTTCTTCCAGTATAAGGCTTATAGATCCAAATTGAAAATCTGTTGTTAAGTGTAGTCACTTTCATTAATTACTTTAGCTAGACCTTCTGGATAATGTGATGCAGCTTCTATGTCAACACTTGCTGCTTCACCTTGCACTTCTATGTTATGAAGGTGGCTACCGTTCTTAAACCTCATAAACCAACCTCTGCTAGCTTCAAAATTTTCTTCTGTAGGTTCTTCACCTCTCTTGGCCTTCACAGAATTGAAGAAAGTTAGGATTTTGCTCTGGACTAGGCTTTGTCTTAAGGGAATATTGTGGGTGGTTTGATCTTCTCTGTATATCATTAAAACTTTCTCCATATCAGTGGTAAGGGCTGTTTTGCTTTCTCATCATTTGTGTGTTCACTGGAGTGGCACTTAATTTATCTAAAGAACTTTTTCCTGGCATTTACAATTAGATAACTGTTGTCACAGGAGATTTTGGCCTGTCTTAGCTTCCTCACTAAGCTTAATTATTTATAGCTTTTGATTTAAAATGAGAGATATAACATTCTTCCTTTCAACTGAACACTTAGAGATCATTTTAGGGTTATTTTGGCCTAATTTCAATATCAATATTTTTCATGGATAAGAATGCCTGAGGAGGTAGGCAGAGATGGAGGAATGGCTGTCATTGGAGTAGTCAGCAAACACACATTAATTGATTAAGTTTGCTGACATATATGGGTGTTGTTGGTGGCTCCCCAAGATGATTACAAGAATATCATCAAAGATTACTGATCACAGGTCACTTTAAAAATATAATATTAATGAAAAAGTTTGAAATATTTTAGGAGTTACCAAAATATTACACAGACACACAAAATGACCTAAGTACTACTGGAAAAATTGGCACTGATACATTTGCTCAATGCAGAGCTGCCACATTCAATTTATAAAGAATGAAGTATTTGTGAAATGCAATAAAGCAAAGTTCAATAAAAGAAGGTATCCTATATATCAAATTGTGTATTAACAGCCCTGGCTAGTGTGGCTCAGTGGACCGAGTGCTGGCCTGTGAAACAATGTGTCACCTGTTCAATTCCCAGTCAAAGCACATGCCTGGGTTGTGGGCCAGGTCCCCAGTTGGGAACATATGAGAGGCAATCATGCAGTGATGTTTCTCTCCTGCTCTTTCCTCCTTCCTTCCCTCTTCTAAAAATAAATAAATAAAATCTAAAAATATAAAAATAAATTGTTTATTAACATTCTTTTATATTTCTAGTAAACATCCTTAAAAATAATAGTAAGAATAGTAAAAACCCATTCATATGGCCAAATTTTAAAGTCTCATGGTATAATAAATAAACAAAAGAAATAGAAGTAAAATCTGCTTCTACTTGTACATTATGTGTGTAGCTTTCCCAGGGCAGAAATTAGACTCACTACTCATGGGGTGCAGTGAGAGTTAATTCTTCACCAAGGACATAGGAAATAGTCAAACAAGTAATTGGAAAAAGCAAGAACACTAAAAGATTAATGGAATCACAGAGTCAATGACTGACAAATGTCCTTATGGAACAGGAAGTGCAGACCTTTGTTATTAAAGGGGGCAATTGAGATACAAAATTATTTTTATAAAGAACACCTTGTCCAAAGTCACAAGAATCAATCAGTTGAAATACTGAGACAAAGACTCAATCCAGGATTCTTTCAACCAAGTCATGCACAGACTCAAACTCCCATTTACTAGAAGTTCATGCACCATATTTTTTTTTCAAATCCTACAAAGAAAACAAATTGGGAGAGTTTTTTACTTTGAACTAAAAAAGACTTTTCTTTAAAAAAAACTCACAGCACAGTTCTTTTAAATAGCAGCTTTCTTCCTGCATTTTAAATTAGACCTGACTCTTACTGAAAATAACTGGCCCCTGTACTAGTGCAGTCCTAGTCCCCCAATCACTAAAGACTGATGAAGTTAGAAATTAATTTCATTTGCATAAATAATTATAGTGATGACTTCACAAGCATATAAACCAAAGATGTTGTAGAGAACATTTGTTATTTTTATAGATACAGAAAAATTGTAGTCAGTAGCCTTAAGGAAGGGTACATTTGTGTTTGACTTTGTGAGTGATTTTTTCCCTGGTGTGTTATGAACAGCCCTTTTGTGTTTGTCACTCACACAGTCATGTGTCACCCACTCTGAGAAAACTGTGACTCCTGTATTTCTCCCTGATTAGACTATGGTTTCCTCAAGTGCAAAGACAAAGTTGTGATTTCATTGTCTTTCTGCCCCTACTGTTCAATGCAACTTCTCACACAGAAAACAAGGTATGCAATGACTGTGTAACATTTGATTAATTTTTGTCAAAGAAATAAATAATAAATGAAGGTTTTTTTCTGTTCTGTTTTCTTTGTTTTACTATTTTTATGAAAATATATGATGTTAGGCAAGACCTCTCATATATTGCTGGTAAAAATTGGTACAATCATTTTGGAGGGCAAATAGTGCATATTTTATTATTTTTATTTTTATATTTTTAATCCTCACCTGAGAGTATGTATATTCACTTTAGAGAGGGGGGAGAGAGAGAGAAATAGAAGAGAAGAGAAAGAAAGACAAACATTGATTTATTGCTTCCCATGCATGCCCTCACCAGGAATCGAACCCTGGTCAAACCTAGGTATGTGCCCTGACCAGGAATCAAGCACATAACCTTTTGGTGCATGAGACAATCCCCAAACCAACTAAGCCACTGGGCCAGGGAAAAGTTTCCATATTTTAAAGCATAAGTCAGATGTTTTCTCTTCTCAAAACCTTCCAATGACCTATCTCTATCAGAGTCATGACAAAGTCCAAAAAGGCCTACAAGATTCTATATGATTTGTCTGTTCAGATCCTTTGCCATTTTTCTAATTGGATTGTTTATCTTTCTTGCATGGAATCTTGTGAGTTCTTTATACATTTGGGAGGTCAAACCCTTGTCCAAGATATCCTTTGCAAATATGTTTTCCTGTATAGTTGGTTTCATATTCATTTTGCTGATGTTTTCTTTAGCTGTGCAGAAGCTTTTGGGCAGGGAGGACCAGTGATGGAGACAACTGTGCCTGAACAACAATTAAAAAAATATTCTACATGATTTGTCATGCCCCCTATCCCTCTACTGTTCTGGCCATATAGGTTACTGTTCTCTCACCATTAACTCTGTTCCAACCATACTGACTTCTTCGTGATTCCCCCAATACTTTAAACATGTACTTGACTCATCACCTTTACACATTTGCGTTATCTCTGCCTGGAAGTGTCTTTTCTAGATATGTAAGTGACTCTCTCTGTCAAGTTTTCCTTCACATATCAGCTTAGTAGGGGGATTTTCTCTGGCCACTTTATAAAAAGAGTCATTCTATCCCATGCTTAATTCCAGAGCTCCTCGTACCATTATCCTGCACTGTTTTACTTTATATCATACAGCAAGCAGCACCTGAAATATTACATATTTTCTTTTTTTTGTTTGTCTTCTCTCACTGAGTGTCAGCTTCAGGAGGGCAAGGGTTTTTCTTTTATCCACTATTATATACCTAACACCTTCAAAATAGCCTGGCACATAGCAGATCCTCAGTAATTAAGTGCTGAAATAATGGGTGAATGAATAAATGAATATCAAAAGCTTCAAAAATGTTCATGCTATTTCACCTAGGAATTATATCTGTAGGAATTTAGGCTAAGTAAATAAGAATCTAGTTATATAAAGGTCTACACTTACTAGATTTTCCATCAGATTACTTATAAGAGTGACAAATTAAAATCAGTCTTAAGATCCTGTTGTTATAAAGGAGAAGTCAAATAAAATGTTATATAAAAATTAAGATGGAATATTCTGCAATCATTTAAAATTATGGCATTATAAAATTACATGACATTGAAAAATGTTCACAATAGAATATTAAATGAATAAATCATGATACCATGAATTATCTATAGCATGATCCCAAATATTCAAGACTAATAATGTAATACATTAGCATGATAATTTTGTTATGCAATGGTAAATCCACATATTATATATATATGTGTATGTATGTATGTATGTATGTATATGTGTATATGTATATATGTATATATATTTAATGTGCACATGGATATAATCCCTGTATACTTAAAGCACATTAGACATAAACACTATGGTTCAAAGACAGGTCCATGAAAGAACAGAGTCCAGATGAGACTGGTGACAGAGGCACTGCCAGAAATGAAGATCACAACTGCAGTTGCTCATAATGCCTTAAGCATAAGCTGAATCTTAATAATAACAACTTAGCCCCAAAATATATATTTGGGATACTCCTAACACTTCTGTAAGTACAGTTTGAAAACCATTAACAAGGCCCATTCCAGCTTTGTAGAATTATATTCTAGAGTGTAGCCAAATAAATCTAAGCTAATGTTCAGCTCCTACATTCTATGGGTGTGTAGAGTAGAAGTTTGGAATCCTGGAAGAGTTTGTCAATATTAGTAATAATTGTAATGACTACCATTTGTTGAGTTCTACTGCTAAGAAAGTTGATGATCTCAAGGGTAGAGTGGTAAAGCCAGGTTCTGAACACAAGAGAGGTATGATAATAGATAAATGCACTACATTGTGCCTAGTGCTCAAATAGCTCTAGCTATCAAATGTGTGGCTCAGAAAACAAGATATGATCAGTCTTACTGAGGAAGTAAGAGAAGCTAACCCTCGATCTGAGTCTTGAAGTATCAATAGCAGCTTATCAGAAAACAAATTTTGGGAAGTAAGTAAAGGCTATGGATACAACATGTGCAATGGCAAGAGGTGTAAAACATCATGTAGATAAGGCTTCAAGCCTAGTCAAGGAGACTAGGCAAGAGGTGTAAAACATCATGTAGATAAGGCTTCAAGCCTAGTCAAGGAGACTAGGCTTCAGTTGTGCAAGCTTTGTTTCATCGTGATGACTTCTGTTTCTCACTCTAAATAATTTAGGCTGATCCTATTGAGCTGATACCATCATAATGTTTCAAATAGCAGTGTTAGATAACTTTTTTTCTGGAACACATTTTCCCAACTATTTTGCTTTCTCATCTTTTGGACTTAAGTTTACATATAATTGACTGTGCAAAGCATTTATTACCCTTTGTCTAAAGAAGGTCTTTTTTTCTCTCTCTCCTCATTAAAGCCTAAATTCCGTGAGATGTGGAACCTTGACAACCTGGTTCACTGCTATATCCCAAGCACCTAGAACAGTGCCTAACACATAGTAACTACTCAGTAAATATTTGTTGCCGAATATTTAGAATGAAAGAAACAAAATCTGTCAGCAAAGCTTAGACTCATGATCATTGTTGCAATAACCCCTTGGTCAGGCTCACTTTGTTGTTGACCTCACTTTAAAATAAATGGGGTATATTGTGTTGATAATGGAAGGTAGCCAATAAATAAAAAGGCAAGAATGAAAGCCGTGGAGATTCACTATAAAAAAGGAGCAGTCTGTGTCTTAGAAAGCTCCTTAGTGGCTTTAAAATTTTGATGCCAATCCAGATATATCTACCTCATGACTGGGGATCCTAGGTCCCTGGGAAAATTTTGCCCTATATTCTTGTACTTTTAGCAGCTCTGTTGGCTTAGAATATTTTATTTTATGCATTAAAGTCATAATCATATCCTTCTAAATGTCAAAAATACATTCCATCTTCACAGCTAAAATAAAGTACAATGAACCTAATTGGCTGGAAGGAGACATTATTATTATCTGTTGCAAGTTACTTCACCTAGGTTTATTAAATTTTAAGATAGAAATTATAGTAGCACTTCCCTTACAGGTTTGTTTTGAGGATTAAATTAGATAATGTACATAAGGCCCATTGCACAGTGCCTGGCACATAGGAAATGCTCAGTCAGAGTGAACTTCTGTGATCATTAGGGTTATCAATAGCATTTTAATGAGGTGAAAGCATTTATGAAAAACAGCAATGCATTTTTGTGAAGGGAGCTTAGTTTTCCTTTCATAAAACTGACCCTCCCACTATGGCAGGCTCTAAAACCTGACCACAAAAGCCACAGATTTGGTATCCTTTTTAAAAAGATTTTATTTATTTACTTTTAGAGAGAGGAAAAGGAGGGAGAAAGAGAAGGAAAGAAATATCAGTGTGCAATTGATTGTCTCTTGCATGCCCCAAACCAGGGGCCTGATCCACAACTCAGGATTGTGCCCTGACTGGCAATCGAATCAATGACCTTTTGGTTCACAAGCCAGAGATCAAACCACTGAGAAACACCAGCCAGGGCTGGTATCTTATTTTCCCTGACAATATCCTGAAACTTCCTTTTCCTTTGTCTTTTTTTCTGACTAATAAACCATTAACCACTAATCACTTATAATCATTTTCTGTTGCAGCTTTACAGTTCTTTATTATGCTCACAGCTGTCTTGCCTAGCAAAGATAGAAATTTATTATCTCGTTATGGTTCTTCAGTCTCCAGCTCACAGTGCCCTTGTCTTCAATTTCAGTTCCTCCAAAAATGTATCTTGGCAGGACAGGATTTTCCTTCCTCCTCACCACTTCCTTTCTATCCCCCACACATCTAGTTAGGAAAAGGGGATTAAAAGTAAATAAAACAGGCAGGAACTTCGTTAGCACATAAACTAAACTAATTAAACCATGAGATATGATTATGTCATAAAAGATGATCAAATATTTGTCTTATAGAGAGTACACTCTGAAAAAGTCATTTATGAGTTCAAAAGTATTTGTTCATCATACTGAATATTCAAAATTATGGGTATTTGGCTGTGAACAAAAGCTGATTAAATCCTCCCTTTTCATTAAGCCAATCTTATGATATGGGAGACAGACAACAACTCTGTATGTATCATCAAACAGTGATCAAAAAACAAAACAGAAAGAATGGAAAGTGTTTAGTGCATTGCTCAAGGATAAGCTTTTCAAGAAGGTTCATTTGGTAATTGACAGTTCTCATAGAACTTCCAGGATTTGGTGCTTTTCCCTTGTGGATAAAATCAAGACTCAAGGGAAAAGGGAGGGTGATAGAAAGACAAGTGGATACCAGGAAAGGGGACATAAATTCCCAAATATTCATTTAAGATGGACTCTGTATTGAAAATTAAAGGAAATGCTTGTACCATGCTGGATATTTTGAAAAACTTGCTCAATTAATAATAAGATTGCAGTGGTAACATCATGGACTTCCAAATCTATACATCAACCTGTACATTAGTTTTGAAGTTGAATCAAAGTGACAGTGTAGACAATGCAAAGTGAGACTCTTCTACACAATCTACATCCAGGCTGCAGTAGATCAGGTCTCAGATTATTCAGTGAACAAGGGAATGGGAGGTCAGGGTTCCATATGGTGCCTGACAAACAACCATCTCTAAAAGACACAAGAAGTAGGGAAGCAAAAGAGCAAGACTAAACCTTCTGTTTGCTTTTGTGGGCCAGGGAATGCTGCCCCTTTGAAGACAAGGGACAGCTAAGGAGGCAGTCACAAGCATCTGATTTACAGCACTATTCTATCATAATTACTAATAAAGTCCTAATCATCCTAGAGATATTTAAGTCCATTGCAATTTAAAAAGGTATTTAAATGTTTAAAGCAACTTTTAAACACAACATTTCACTTGACTTTCTTTGAGAGAGATTACTCAGGCATTGTTATCCAATTTTATATATGAGATAATGGAAGTGCTGAATGATTTGTTCAAAGTTCCCCAAGTGAATGGAGAATTTGAAGCCAGAACTATTTGCTTTCTTAACCAAACATTTACTGAGCTTTGACCTTCAGTCCAGCACTGTTTGGAGTGCCAACAAGATACTGAAATCATCAAAATTATGTTTGTATAAATAATTTCTGGAAAATCGCCTATAGTATAAATATATAAATTATTGTTGAATATAATTCTTTTTTAATTATAAGTTAATGGAAATCCATAGGAGGGAGGCAGAGAGGGCTGAAGTGGTGAGGGGAAAGGCAGAAAACTGTACTTGAAAAACAATAAAAAATTATAATAAAAAAGGACACATGGGCAAAACCAATTGTTTTTGGGGAGGGTGGAAGTGAGGGAGGGAGGGAGGTTTGGAGGGGTCGGGGAGGGGTGGGGAGAAAATACAGACAACTGTAATTGATCAACAATAAAATAATTTAAAAAAATAAGAAAGAAATCCATAGGAACCCTCTACACAATGTTACACTTTATACAAAATTAACTCAAAATGGATCATAGACCTAAATGAAAGTGCAAAGTTATAAAACATTTAAAGACACAATAGGAGAAAATTCCTCAGGACCTATGGTTACATAAAGACTTCTCAGATATGACATCAAAAGCATGATACCTAAAATAAATATGGAAAAATTAAACTTTATCAAAATTAAAAATCTGTACTCTACAAACATTGATAGAGAGATAAAGTACAAGGCTAAAGACTGGGAAAACATTTATAAATCACATATCTAGATCTAATATTTTTCTAGAATATATAAACAACTCAAAACTCAACAGGAAAAATGACATAAGACAGAAACCAACACTTCACTGAAGAGGATACAGATATGGGAAATAAACCTATGAAAAGGTGTTTAACATCTGGGAAATACAAATTAAAACCAAAATGAGGTTTTGGTTTTACATAGCTTCATAATGATTAAAATTTTAAAATTTTGGTTTTACATAGCTTCATAATGATTAAAATTTTAAAAAAACATCGACAACAACAAATGCTGGCAAGGATGTGAATATGCCAGATCACTCATCCATTGCTGGTGAGAATGCAAAACGCGACAGCCACTCAGAAAACAGTTCAGCAGTCTCTTAGAAAATTAACCATGTACTTACCAAATGATTTAGCAATTGCAGTCCTGGGCAATTACCCCAGAAAAATGACAACGTATGTTCACATGACAATGTATACTCACATATAAATGTATGCATAAATGTTTTTAACAGCTGTAACATGGAAATAAAGTCTATATATCCTTGAATAGGTAAATGGTTAAACAAAATATAGTACCTCCATGACATGGATATCAACTGAACAACAAAAAGTAACATATTATTGATGAACTCAAAATGCGAATGCCCCAACCCCGGCTCATGTGGCTCAGTGGATTGAGTGCTGCCCTGCGAACAAAAGAATCATTGGCCACTGAGTCAGGGCACATGCATGGGTTGCAAGCCAGGCCCCCAGTAAAGTGTGCGTGAGAGGCAAACATACACTGATGTTCCTCTCCCTCTCTTTCTCTCTCTCTTCCCCTCTCTAAAAATAAATAAATAAAATCTTTAAAAAACATGGGTGCACCTCAAAGATATTATGCTGTATACACAAAGCCAATCTCAAAGACCACATACTATACAATTTCCACTATACACCATTCTCAAAATGGAAAAAGTATATCAATGGCTCTGGTTATATTTTGCTTGCTTGTTTGTTTTGTAGATTGATATAAAGAACAAACTGAGAGTAACCAGAGGGGAGGGAGGAGGGTACTAAAGGGGTAAAAAAGGGAAAGTGTCATCAAGGAACATGTATAAAGGACCAATGGACAAAGCCATAGGGGGAACAAATGAAGGTAGTAGGTTGGGGGTGGGGCAGGAGAAAGGGTGATGGGAAAATGGAGACAATTTTTCTTGAAATACAGTAATAAATAAAATTAAAATTTAATCAATAAAATGTATAAATTTATAAATTTTAATAAAATGTAATATATAAATAAAAACTTTAACACTGGCAAAAGAACACAGATGGAGAAAACATTAGTGTTTGTCAGACATTAGTAATGGGGTGCAAGGACATCAATATAAAGGCTTAACAAAAGGAAAATATTTGTGATGATGGTATGGTTCTGTATCTTGACTGTGGAGCTAATTGCATGAACCTACACATGTGATACAATTGCATAAAACTACATACATATACACAAATCGATGCATGTAAAACGTGAAATGAATAAGCTCTTTGGAGTATTTTAATGTTAATTTCTTAGTTTCAATGTTATACTGTCATTATGCCAAGTGTTAACAATGAGAGAAATTGAGTGGAAAATGTATGGAAATTATATGCACTACTTTTAGAATTTCCTGAGAATCCATAGCCATTCCAAAATTATTTTTTTAAAGATTTTATTTATTTATTTTTAGAGGGAAGTGAAGAGAGAAAGACAGAGGAACATCAATGTGTGGTTGCCTCTTAGGCACCCTCTACTGAGGACCTGGCCTGTAACCCAGGTATGTGCCCTGACTGGGAATCAAACCAGTGACTCCTTGCTTCCGAAGCTGGTACTCAATCCAGTGAGCTGCACCAGCCAGGGCCAATATTAACTTTTTAAAAAATTAAGTTAATGGGAACTTTGTGTAATTCTGAACAGAATTCCTTACAAGTTGAAACAATCTGGAGAACAAAAACAACATATAACAATATGGCATAGTGGGAAGAAGCATGGGATCAAGAATGAGAACATTCTGAGCCATTATTTAACCTCTGTGGTTGCTGTAGTTTTTTCATCTCTGTAGTTCAGCTTCCACTTACAGAGTCTGATGCCCTGACCACATATGTGCCTATCTGACATAGACCAGATTAATCACCTTCCTGTCTCTCCCCAAGCACAGATTTTGATCCAAGAAATGGCATGTAACACCACCAAAATTCATTCGTATAATCATTGTATTCCATTAATTTCCAAAGCAACATTAAACGTGAGAAACAAACACAAGATAACACAACAAATAAAGAAACAGGTTATGATTCATGTTCAAAATTCATTTATGACAGAAAAAAACAAAAATGAGCACTTGAATATATACAAAATCTTCTAAAATTTTCAAAATCTAAGAAAACTTTATATATGTATGTGAGAAGTAGCTCCTTTGTCAGAAGTTTTTAAATTGAGCTATACTTCCATTTTGAAGCATCCTGCTTCTATCATTGTATGGAGCCACTTTTACACATTTTGCATTAATGGTCAGATGGATTCTCTAATTCTCAAGTAGACTAAAATCTTCAATGAGTTGCTTGTTTCTTTCAATCTTGACAGTGTCAAATTTTAATTGAGTTCAAGATGGCTCCATTTCCCTACATTACAAAAAGCCTAACCAGAGAGAGGTGCATGGCGTGGGAGTGAATGGAAGCAACACAAACCTCCTTCCAGGACCAATGTGGAATTACAACTAAATTGTGGAGAAATCACCCAGAACAAACTGAGCAATAGAAAGAGAGAGAAACCTGATGGATGGATAATTAAGTGGCCAGTAGGATCCCCCTAAGAACTGTGGGGTCTAAATCTTAAGCTGGGATCCATAGCCTAGAGCACTGGGGCCCCAAAACTTTATATATGTATGTTGTTATCTGTTACACAGATAACAACCAATGGTGAAAAGTGGCAGGCTTGCTCTCTTCCAGAGATGGATGGATGGAGACACAAAGAGCCATTCAAAGGGCCAACAGAAAAATTTTCTTTTTTAAAAAGTGATTCTTACTTTTTTAAAGGTTTTATTTATTTATTTTTATAGAGAGGGGAAGGGAGGGAGAGAGGGATAAAAACATCAAAGTGTGGTTACCTCTCATATGGCCTCCATTGGGTACCCAGCCTGCAACCCAGGCATGTGCCCTGACTGGGGATCACACTGGCAACCCTTTGTTTTTCAGCCTGCACTCATTCTACTGAGCTACAACAGCCAGGACCAAATGCACAAATTTTTATTTTCAGCCACTTACCCTGGACTCTGGCAAAGGCAGTGGCAGAGTAGTTTGGTGACTCCTGAGGAGAGACTGAGGACAGAAGCTTTGGGGAGATAACTGAAAGAGTAGACACTGGGATCCCAGTGCTGAGCCATCCCCTATATGGCAGCAGCCATGGTACTCAGGCAGACCACTACCCTGAACAACACCAGCCTGAGAGGAAATAATAGTCCCTACACTACAGTGCTTAAAGCTGAGTGCTGAGTAACTAGATTAACAATTAAAGGAGACAGCCACACTGTAGATCCCTGGAATTCTCATACAGGTTGCATAAGGTCAGATGGGGTCGACAGCTGCCATCACCGGAGGCAGATCCAGAAAGAAAGAAAAAGTGGTAAATGAAAGAAGCTACTGAGACAGAATCCACTGTGGTGCTCGCTATTATTTGTGATATTTACTCTCCTGCATAGCTTTTTAATATTCATTTCTTGTCCAGGAAGTCTGTACATATTAAATCACTAGATTTTATACTACAGAGTATTTCAATTCACATATTTTGCCCTTCCCTTCTCTTACCCCATTTGACCTTCTGCTTTCCTCCCATTATTTTCATTTCAAATTTTGTTTTCTCACTTGATACAGCTTATTTTCATTCCACACTCTTACTATTCCTTCCCAGTCCAGACACACAAAACCAATTTTCTTGTCAAAGTTCATCTAACATCCTTTCCCCTCACTCTAAAAATACGAGTGTTTCCTCTCCACCTCCGGCAATCTTTGTTAGTTGGTTGTGAATTGGGTAGTTGTTGCTGCATTTTTCTTCAATTTTACCTCTAGAGCTTTGCTAATTTTTATTTCAAATATCAAATTTTACTGGATCCCTTTCCTACACTTTTTTCATCTCAAATTTTTAATTTTCTGTCTTAGCTTATTTTTTCTTTTCTGTCATTTTTCTATTTCTCTTTCATCATGCCCTTTTATTTTTCCTTATTCTCCTTTGTTTCCTTTTCCTTTCATCCTAAATTTTAATTTTTCCCTGTCTTAGCCTGGCTTTGGTTCCTTACTCTTAATATTCCCTCCCCTCTATCATTTCAAAATCACTTCCCATTCCTCAAGACATCTCTTGAGATTTTCTTTGTTTATCTTTTCCCTCTTATTCCCATACCAACTACATTGTTTTAGATCATTTGTTGTTCATAGTACTGTGGTGGATTTTTCTCTCCAATTTGGCTCCTATATTGTTAGTAATTATTTATTATTTTCATTCCTTTTTCTTTCTCTCTTTCACTTTATTTTATTTTATATTATTGTAATTTCTGTTTAAACCTAATACTATATACTTTCTTTCTCATACTTCATTCTACATTCTTCATTCCCTTTTTATTCATGAAGTAAATTTTACTCACTCTCTTCCCATTGATCCCAAGTCTTATTGCTCATCCCTCTATCTCCTCAAAATATTTTTTCTTTCTATAGGTCATCTCATATCTGCTCCACTTTCTTTTAATAGTCTTTTTTTATAAAGTCTTAATTTCTTTACACCCTTTTTAGTACTGGTTCATTTGTTGTTGATAAAGGAATTGTGAGAGGGGAGTTATTTTTGTGGGTGTAGGCTTGCTTCCTGGGCTTTGTGTTTTTCTTCTGGAAGAACCTGCACAATAGCTCAAAGGATGTGGTGGGCAGAGTGACCCCCAGTCAACCAGCTGGAGGGAAGATTCCACCAAAGAAAGACTCAACAACAATCAAAACCTAATTACACTCAGAGAACCAACATAAACAGCATAAAGGGCATCCCAAGAACATCTAGCTCAGGTGATCCAGGAGACTGCACCACTGTATCTCACAGGCCTCCTACCATAGAAATTCACACCACCAACTCAGGAAGTCAAAACAGATCAATTTAAGAAACACCAGTAAACAAGAAAGGTCTCACAAATAATGGGAAGATAAAGAAACAACTCCTAATTGAAACAAAAGGAGGAATCCTCAGAAAGAGTGCTAAATTAAAGAGAGGCAAGTTAAGTATCAGATATGTAGTTCAAAATAATGGTTATAAGGAAGCTCAATGAGCCCAGTGCAAATTACCACAAATTACAGGGAAATGATGAGAAACTTACTGCAAACTGTATCAGCATAAAAACAGACATATGAACAATCAACAAAGGCCAGGAGGAAATGAAGAATACAATTTCTGAACTGAAGAATACAGCAGACGAAATCAAAAGCAGGCTCAGTGAAGCAGAAGATCAAATCAGTGAGCTGGAGTACAAGGTAGAAAAAACTCCCAGAAAAAGCAAGAAAAGGAAAACAAACTCAAAAAGAATGAAGAGGGGTTAAGGGAACTGCAAGGCAATGTGAAATTTAACAATATCTGTATACTGGAGATACTAGAAGGAGAAGAAGAGCAAGGGATAGAAAACCTATTTGAAAAAGTAATCATGGAAAACTTCCTGACCTGGGAGAGGGGAAAAGTCATGTAAGTTCAAGAAGCAAAATGATACCAATCAAGATGAACCCAAAGAGCACTACTTCAAGACACATCATAATTAACATGCCAAATTTTAAAGACAAAGAATCTTAAATGCAGCAAAGGAGAAATAGGAAGTAATATACAAGGGAACTCCAATGATACTAGCAGATGATTTCTCAAAAGAAACACTACAAGTCAGAGAGAAATGTCAAAAATACTCCAAGTAATGAAAAGCAAAGGCATGAAAGCAAGACTACTCTACCTAGAAAGGCTATCAATTATAATAGAAGGTGAAATAAAGAGTTTCCCAGACAAAAGAAGGTTAAAGGAATACATCTCTACCAAACCAGCATTGCAAGACTGCTTTAAGAAGAGGAAGGTATAGAGTGAGAGAAAGGAACACAGGTATAAAAGTAAAAAACAGCAACCAGTAAGTAGCTATCAATAATAACCTTAAATGTAAATGGGTTAAATGTTCTAATCAAAAGACAGACAGCACCTGAATTGATAAAAAACATGATCCACATATATGCTGCCTACAAAATATGCACCTCAAAAAAAGGACCTACACAGACTGAAAATAAAGGGTTGAAATAAATACTCTAAGCAAATTTAGAGGAAAAATTAAGCTGGGGTAACAATATTTATATTAGACAAAATAAATTTCAAAACAAAGATCATAGAAAGAGACAAAAATGCCACTTCATAATTCTAAAGGGAAGTGTCCATCAGGAATCTACAACTGTTATAAACATATATGCACCCAATATAGGAGCACCCAAATATATAAGGGAAATCTTGGAGGACTTCAAGAAAGATATAGACAGCAATACACTTAGACTAAGTGACTTTAATACCTCACAGTCAACAATGGATAGCTCTTCCAAACAAAATATCAACATGGATATGGTGGCACTGAACAACACCTTAGATCAAATGGACTTAACAAATATATATATAATCTTTCATCTCGAAGAAGGAAACTATACATTCCTTCCAAATGCATAGGGAACATTTTCAAATAGACCACATATAGGACACAAAAGAAACATCAACAAATTCAAGAAAATTGAAGTTATATCAGGCATTTTCTTGGCCTGAAACTAGAAACCAATCTCAAGGAAATAACTCAAAAACATTCAAACATGTGGAGACTGAATAACATGTTATTAAACAATGAATGGGTAAACAATAAGATCAAGGAAGAAACAAAAAATTCCTAGAAACAAATGTAAATGAACACACAAAAGTCAAAAACCTTTGGGACACACCAAAGACAGTCTTAAGAGTGAAGTTCATAGCAATACAAGCTCACCTAAAATACAGAAACATTATTTTTTATTTTATTTATTTTAGAGAGGGGGAAGGAAGGAGAAAATGAGGGAGAGAAACATCAACGTGTAGTGGCTTCTTGGGTGCCCCCAACTGGGGATAGGGAACCTGGCCCACAACCCAGGCATGTGCCTTAGACTGGGAATCAAAACAGCAACCTTTGGTTCACAGGCAGACACTCAATCGGATGAGCCACACCAGCCAGAATGGAAACATTTTAAATAAACCACCTATCCCAAGATATACAAAAACTAGAGTAACAAAAACAAAAAAGGCCTACAGTGAGTAGAAGTGAGAAACAAATCATGATAAGAGCAGTATTAAAGTACATGGAACTACCCTGGCTGGTGCAGCTCAGTGTATTCACCACAGGCTCTGAATCAAAGGATTGCTGGTTCAATTCCTGGTCAGAGCACATAACTGGGTTGCGGGCCAGGTATTCAGTGGGCAAGCACACATTGATATCTCTCTCTTTCTCTTTCTCCCTCCCTTGCTCTCTCTCTAAAAATAAATAAATAAAATTAAAATTAAGTACATAAAGAATTAAAGAATAAATCAGAAGATAAATATAACTAGGAGCTGGTTCTTTGAAAAGAGAAACAAAATCAACAAGTTTTTAAGCAGACTCATCAAGACAAAAAGAGAGAGGACCCAAATAAATGCAATCAGAAAAGAAAGAGGAGAGATTACTACTGAAACCCCATAAAAACAAAGGATTGTAAGAAATTACTTCAAAGAGCTACATGCCAAGAAATTCAAAAACCTGGGTGAAATGGAAAAATCTCTAGAAGCATCCATTCTTTCAAAACTGAATCAAGAAGAAGCAGAAAGTGTGAACATACTGATGACAGCCAGTGAAAATTAAGCAGTAATCAAAAAACACCCATCACACAAAAGCCTTGGACTGGATGGATTTACAGGAGAATTTTATAAAACATTTAAGGAGGAGCTAATCCTTATCCTCAGTCTATTCCAAAAAAATCCAAGAAGAGGAAAGACTCCAACATGCTTTTTATGAATTCAGCATCGTTCTAATCTCCAAATCAAAGACACAACAAAGAAAGGAAACTACAGGCAAATATTGCTAATGATTATAGATGCTAAAAAACTTGACAAAATATTGGCGAATAACATCTAGAAATACATCAAAGACATCATACACCAAGATCAAGTGGGATTCATCCCAGGGATACAAGATTGGTACAATATTTGCAAATCAATAAATGTGACACATCACTACTGTTGCAAAGGGTAGTAGCTCCTTCTTTCTTTCTGCTGCATAGAATTCCATTGTGTAAATATACCATAGTTTTGTCATTCATTCATTTACTGATGGGCATCTAGATTGCTTCTAGTACTTGGCAATTGTAAATTGTGCTGCTATGAACATTGAAACTGGAAAACATTATGCTAAGCAAAATAAGCCAGGTGGTGAGAGATAAACACCACATGACCTCACCTTTAACAGGAACCTAAAGAACAAAACTAACAAACAAGCAAAATATAACCAAAGACACTGAAATAGAGAACAGGCTGACAGTGTCCAGAGGGGAGAGGGGAAGGAATTTCAGGGGAAAACAGGAAGGTTTTACAGGAACAACTATGAAAGACACATGGAGAAAAACCAAAGGGGGTGGAAATGGGAGGGAGGGGAGAGGGCTGGGAATGGGGGAAAGGCAGAAAACTGTACTTGAATGACAATTAAAATTAAAATAAATTTAAACAGACAAAAATTAAAATTTAAAAAATGTGATACATTGCATAAAAGGAAATACAATAATCACATAATCATATCAATAAATGGGGAAAACCCATTTGATAAGGTACAGCACCCATTTTTAACAAAAAAAAGTCAACATAATGGGAGTAGAGGGCAGATACGTCAACATAACAAAGCTACAGCCAACATCATACTCAATGGGCAAAAACAAAAAGCTTTCCCACTATGATCAGAAACAGGACAAGGATGTCCACTTCCACCAGTTTTATTCAACATAGTATTGGAAGTCCTAGCCACAGTGATCACAGAAGAACAAGAAATTAAATGCATCCAAATTGGAAAGGGCAAAGTAAAACTGTCATTGTTCGTAGATGACATGATAGCATACATAGAAAACAATATACACTCCACAAAAAGAACTATTCAACCTAATAATTGAATTTGGAAAAGCAGCAGGATACAAAGACAATATTCAGAACTTGAAGGCATTTTTGTACAACACTGAAGTGTCTAAAACAGAAATCAGAAAAAAAAAATCCCACTTGCTATAGCAACAAGACAAATAAAGTACCTAGGAACAAACCTAACCAAAAAACTAAAAGACCTGTGCTATGAAAACTACACAACACTGAAGAAAGAAATTGAGGAAGACACAAAAAATGGAAGCATTTACTGTGTTCATGGATTGGAAGAATTAACATCATCAAAGTGTCCATACTACCAAAGGTATTTGTATATTCAATACAATCTCTATTAAATATCAATGGCATATTTCACAGGTTAAGAATAAACATTTCAAAAATTTATATGGAACCATAAATAACACAAAACATCCCTAATAATTTTCAGAATGAAGTACAGAGTAGGAGGAATCACCATCCTTGGCATCAAACTATATTACAAGGCCACAGAAATCAAAACAGTCTGGTACTCTCATGAGAACAAACACATAGATCAGTGCAACAGAATAGAGAGTCCAGAACCCAAGTCTCTATGGTCAACTAATATTTGACAAAGGGGGCTGAAACATAAAATAGAGTAAGAATGGACTCTAAGACATATTGTGTTAGGAGATCTGGACAGCTACATGCAAAAAAAAAAAAGAAAATTGATCACCAACTTACAACATACACAAAAATAAACTCAAGGTGGATAAAAGACTTAAATATAAGTCATGATACCATAAAAGTCCTAGAGGAGAACACATGAAAGAAAATCTCAGATATTCCATGCACCAATATTTTCACTGATATGTCCACTAAAGCAAGAAACATAAAGGAAAGACTAAACAAATGGGATCTCATCAAAGTAAAAAGCTTCTGCATGTGTAACGAAAACAACATTAAAATGAAAAGAGAACCAACCATATGGGAAAACATATTAGCCAATGATATTTCAGACAAGAGCTTCACCTCCAAAATATATATTGAACTCACATGACTCAACTCTAGGAAAACAAGCAACACAATTGAAAAATGCTCAAAAGACTTGAACAGGCACTTCTCCAGGAGTGCCTGGAGAGGCACTCTGTAGGAGGACATACAGTGGGCCCAGAGACAAATGAAAAGGTGCTCCACATCATTAGCCATCAGAGAGATGCAAATTAAAACCACAATGAGATACCACCTCACACCAGTCAGAATGCCATCATAAACAAATCAACAAACAACAAGTGTTGGAGAGGTTGTGGAGAATAGGGAACCCTAGTGCACTGTTGGTGGGAATGCAGACTGGTGCAGCCATGGTAGAAAACAGTATGGAATTTCCTCAGAAAACTAAAAATGGAACTGTCTTCCAATGTCAATTCCATTGCTGGGATTATATCCTAAGGAGCCTGAAACACCAATCCACAACAACCTATGTACCCCAGTGTTCATTGCAACACAAGTTAACAATATCCAAGTGCTGGAAGCAACCTAAGTGCCCATCAGTAAATGAATGGGTAAAATAACTGTGGTACATCTACACAATGGAATTCTATGTGGCAGAAAGTAAGAAGGTACTCCTACCCTTTGCAACAGCACGGATGGAACTGTAGCACATTATGTTACGTGAACTAAGCCAGATGGTGAAAGACAAATACCATATGATCTCTTCTTTAAGTGATCAACAAAACAAACAAACGAACAAAATATAACTAAATACATTAAAATTAAGAACAAACTAACAGTAACCAGAAGGGAGATGAGAGGGAATAATGGATGGAAAAGTGAATATTTTACACATGGACAAAAACAAGGGGGGGGGGACAGAAAAGGAAGGTAGAAATGCCTGGAGTGGTGGGAAGGGGTGAGGGCAAAAGGCATAAAACTGTAATTGAACAACAATAAAATTCAAAAGTACATAATAAAAATATTTTCTAAGATACCATATAGCAGTGTCAACTTAGCTACCTTCAAAAAAATTCTTTAAAATATTTTTAAAACATTTATTTATTTATTTATTTTATTTATTATGTATTTTTTAGTTGTTGTTCAAGTACAGTTTTCTGTTTTTTACTCCCATCCCATTCCACCTACCCAGTGCTGCCCACCTCCCTCCCATTTCCACCCCCCTTAGTTTTTGCCCATGTGTCCTTTATATTTGTTCCTGTGACCCCTTCCCCTTTTCCCCTGAAATTCCCTCCCCTCTCCCGTCTGGTCATTGTCAGCCTGTTTTCTATTTCAATGTCTTTGGTTATATTTTGCTTGCTTGTTTCTCTTGTTGTTTAGCTTCCTGTTAAAGGTGAGATCATATGGTATTTGTCCTTCACCACCTGGCTTATTTCACATAGCATGATGCTTTCCAGTTCCATCCATGCTGTTGCATAGGGTAGGAGCTCCTTTTTTTCTTTCTGCTGCATAGAATTCCATTGTGTAACTGTACCATAGTTTTTTGATCCAATCATTTACTGATGGGCACCTAGGTTGCTTCCAACACTTGGCTATTGTAAATTGTGATGCTATGAACATTGGGGTGCATTGGTTCTTTTGTATTGGTGTTTCTGGGTTCTTAGGGTATAAACCTAGCAGTGGAATTGCCGTGTCAAAAGGCAGTTCCATTTTTAGTTTTCTGAGAAAATTCCATACTGTTTTTCAAAGTGGCAACACCAGTCTGCATTCCCACCAACAGTGCACTAGGGTTCTCTTTTCTCCACATACTCTCCAACACCTGTTGTTTGTTGATTTGTATATGATGGGCATTCTTACCACTGTGAAGTGCTATCTCTTTGTGGTTTTAATTTGCATCTCTCCAATGGCTAGTGTTGCTGAGCATCTTTTTATATGGCTCTGGGCCCTCTGTATGTCCTCCTTGGTGAAATATCTGTTCAAGTGTTTTGTCTATTTTTTAATTGGGTTGTCTCCACTCTAAGAGTGGAGACATGTGTGTTTTTTATATATTTTGAAGATCAAACACTTGCCCGAGGTATCATTTTCAAATCTGTTTTCCTATGTAGTTGGTTCTCTTTTCATTTTAATACTGTGTTCTTTAGGCATGCAGAAGCTTTTTAATTTAATGAGGTCCCATTTGATTTTCTATTCTTTATGTTCCTTGCTCTAGGGGACATATTGGTAAAGATATTGCTGTGGAATATTTGATATTTTCCTACCTATGTGTTCCTCTGGGACTTTTATGGTGTCATAGCTTATATTTAAGCTTTTTTTAAACACTTTGATTTATTTTTGTGTGTGGTGTAAGTTTGTCATCAAGTTTCATTTTCTTTCATGTAGCTGTCCAGCTCTCTGAACACCATTTGTTGAAGAGGCTATTTTTACTCCATTTTATGCTTCTGCTACCTTTGTTCAATATTAATTGACTATAGAGACTTGGGTTTATTTCTGGGATCTCTATTCTGTTCCATTGATCTATCTGTCTGTTCTTATACCAGTACCAGAATGTTTTGATTACCATGGCATTGTAATATAGTGTGATGTCAGGTGTGGTTATCCCTCCTACTTTGTCCTTCTTTCTCAAAATTGCTGCAGCTATTGGGGTTGTTTATGGATCCATGCAAATTGTTGAAATATTTATTATATATGTATGTTAAATATGTCATTGATAGTTTAATAGGTATTCCACTGAATCTATAAATTGTTTTGGTTAGTATAGACATTTTGATGATATTGATTCTTCCAATCCATGAACATAGTACATACTTCCATTTGTTTTTATCTTCCTTATTTTCTTTGTTCAATGTTCTGTAGTTTTATGAGTACAGGTCTTTTACCTCCATGGTTAAGTTTCTTTCAAGGTACTTTATTTTTCTTGTTGCTATATCAAATGGGATTTTTTCCTTGATTTCTGCATCTGTTATTTCATTGTTGGTGTACAAAAAATGCCTTTGATTTCTGAATATTGACTTTGTGTCCCAGTATTTTGCCAAATTCATTTATTAGGTTGATTAGTTTTTGGTGGAGTCTATAGGATTTTCTAAGTACATTGTCATGTCATCTGGAAACAATGACAGTTTTGTGTCTTCCTTTCCAATTTGGATGCCTCTTCTTTTTCTTGTCTAATTGCTGTGGCTAGGACTTCCAATAATATGTTAAATGGGAGTGGTGAAAATGGATGACCTTGTCTTGTTCCTGATCTTAGTTGGAATGTTTTTAGATTTTGTCCCCTGAGTATGATGTTGGCTATAGGTCTCTCATATATGGTGCTTACTATGTTGGGGAATGCTCCCGCTATTCCCACCTTGCTGAGTGATTTTATCATAAATGGGTGCTATAATTTATCAAACGCTTATTCCACATCTATTGCTAAGATTATGTGAGTTTGTCTTTTGTTTGGTTATGTGATGTATCATGTTTATTGATTTGTGAATATTCTACCATCCTTGCATCCTTGGGATGAATTCCATTTGATCATGGGGTATGATTTTTTAAATGTATTACTGGATGCTCTTTACCAACATTTTATTGAGGATTTTAGCATCTATCTTCATCAGTGATATTGACCTAAGGTTTTCTTTCTTTGTTGTGTCTTTATCTGGTTTTGGGATTAGGATGATGCTGGATTCATAAATAAGCATTTGAGAGTCTTCCATCTTCTTGGATTTTTTGGAATAGTCTGTTAAGAATAGGGAATACCCCTTCTCTATATTTTTTGTAAAATTATTTGTGAAACCATCTGGTCCAGGGTATTTGTATGCCAGGAGTTTTTTTTTTATATAAATTCTTTAATTTTATTATCTGTCATTGATCTTTTTAGGCTTTCTGCTTTTTCTTCATTCAGTTTTGGAACATCATATTTCTCTAGAAATTTGTCCATTTCACCTAGGTGTTCAAATTTTTTAAATATACTTTTTTGTAGTTATTTCTTACAATAATTTGTATTTCTGTGGTATCAGTTGTAATATTCCCCCTTTCATCTCTAATTCTACTTATTTGAGTCCTTTCCCTTTTTTTCTTGATGAGTCTGCTTAAAGGCTTGTTGATTGTGTTTGTCTTTTCAAAGAACCAGCTCCTGGATTTAATGACCCTTAGAATTGTGTTTTTGGTCTCTACATCATTTAACTATACTTTGATCTTGGTTATTTTCTTCTGTCTACTTCCTCTGAGCTGTCTTAATTGTTGCTCCTTGAGTTCTTGTAGGTGTAGGGTTAGGTTATTCATTTGAAATATTTCTATCATTTTTAGTTAGGCCTGTATTGCAATGAAATTTCCTCTCAGAACTCCCTTTGCTGTGTCACACAAGTTTTTGGTTGTTGTGAATTCATTTTCATTTTTTTCCAGAAACTTTTTGATTTCTTTCTTGATCTCATTATTAACCCATTCATTGTTTAACAGCATGCTATTTGATCTCCATTAATTTGAGTGTTTTTGAGTTTTTTCCTTGAGGTTTGTTCCTAGATTCAGTCACTTGTGGTCAGAGCAAATGCTTAATGTGATTTCAATTTTCATGAATTTGTTGAGGCTTCTTTTGTGCCATATCATGTGGTTTACCTCTGAAAATATTCCAAGTGCATTTTAAAAGAATGTGTATTTTTCTTCTTAGGGATGAAAGGCTCATTATATATATCAGTTAAGTTCATTTGATCTAGAATATTGTTCAGTACCACAATATATATTTTGATATTTTGTTTTTAAAATATATCCATTTTTGACAGTGGGGTGTTAAAATCTCCTACTATACTTTTGTTGCTGTCAATAACTTTCTTGAAGTCCTCCAATATTTTCTTTATGTATTTTGGTGGTCCTATGCTGGATGCATACATATTTATAATGTTTATATCTTCTTGATTAATTTTTCTCTTGAGTCTTATGAAGTGACCTTCTTGGTCTCTTTTTATGGCCCTTGTTTTGAAATTTCTTTTGTCTGATATGAGTATGTCTACCTTGTCTTTTTTTTTTTTTCCTGTCCATTTGCTTGGGATATTGGTTTCTAGCCTTTCATTTTCAGTCTCTGTAGATCTTTTGTTCTCAGGTGGTTCTCCTGTAGGAAGCATATGTGTAGGTCTTATTTTCTTATCCATTCAGCTATTCTATGTCTTTTGATTGGAACATTTGATCCACTTACATTTAAGATTATTATTGATAGTTACTAATTCATTGTTCTTGTTTTGTACCTGTGTTCCCTCTATCTCATTCGTTTCCCCCTTTTTCTTAAAGCGGACCCTTTAGCACTTCCTCCAGTGATGGTTTGTAGGAGGGGTATTCTCTGAGGCTTCTTTTGCCTGGGAAACTCCTTATTTGGTCTTCCATTTCCATTGAAAGCCTTGATGGAGAGAACGCTCTTGGTTGCAGGCCTCTGGTTTTCTTTACTTGAAATATTACTTGCCAATCAACTCTGGCTTAGAGTATTTCCATTGAGAAGTCAGCTGCTAGCCTTATTGGGGCTCACTTGTATGTTACTTCCTGTTTCTCCTTTGCTGCTTTGAAGATTTCTGTCTGTCTTGAAACTTTGCTATTTTAATTATGATGTGTCTTGAAGTGGGTCTCTTTGGGTTCTTCTTGATTGGGACTCTGTGTGTGTCCTGGATTTTTGTGACTTTTTCTTTCATCATATTAGGGAATTTTTCCATCATTACTCTTTCAAACAGGTTTTCTACCCCTTACTCATCTTCTTCTGATTCTGGTATCCCTATTATATGGATGTTATTACATTTTATGTTGTTCTGGAGTTCCCTTAATCCCTCTTCATTCTTTCTGAGTCTTCTTTTTTATTTTCTTGTGCTCTCTGGGTGTTTTTTCTATATTCTCCTCTAGCTCATTAATTTGAGCCTATGCTTTATCGAGCCTGCTTTTGATTCCTTATATTATGTTCTTCAATTCAAAAATTGCATTCATTATTTCTTCTTGCCCCTTGTTGATAGTTGCTATTTCCTTTTTCATGTTATTGTAGTTTGCAGTGAGTTCATTGTAGTTTCCCTGTAGTTTTTGGTAATTCTCTGAGAACTCACTAAGCTCCCTTATATCCATTGTTTTGAACCCAATATCTGGTAGTTGACTTGCCTCTATTTCATTTAGCATTCTTTCTGAGGCTTCCTCTTTTTATTTCAATTGGGGATTATTTCTTTGTCTTCCCATTGTTTGTGAGACTCTCTTTGTTACACTTTGCTTCTTAAATTGATCTGTTCTGACTCTCTGGGTTTATGGTGTGAAGTTCTATGGTAGAATACCTTGGAAATTCAGTGATGTAGTCTCCTTGATCTCCTGTACTTTCTGCTCTTGGACTGTCATTTATGTTGGCTCTCTGGATGTCTTTGAGTTTTTTATTGTTGTTGGTTTTTTCTTCTGTGTGTCCTTCCCAACAGCTGATTAACTGAGGGTCACTCCACCCACTGCATCTTGTATTCTGTTGTGCAAATACTGAAGGTTGTGTTAAAGCTGGTTTTTCTGTCTGTCCAAGGTTTTGAGACTTGTCTCTTGGTTTTATTCAGTTGTTAGTTTTCAGTAGTTTCTCTATTATTTAGTTGTACTTCCAGATTTGTCCTGGGTGGAGATTAGTGTGGCCTCTACTGATCCTTCATCTTCTTCCTTTATTTTCTCTTTGTGGTGCCTTTGTTGGTGGGTTATTCCTTCCAGCATTTATACTGGTGTTCACAACTCCCACCTGCACTTTTATGTTATCAGTTGGAAGGGGAAGGCTTAATGTATTAACACTGTGAGAGTGTATTCCATGGGATTTAAAGTACCAACCCAAAGAGAAGAGCTAGGAGATCTTTTGTATATGTATAGTGTTAATCATGATATTTCACCCAACTGGCAACTTTTTAGATAGGGTGGAAAAAAGATAAGACTTTTTTAGAGTGGCAAAAGATTGTGAGTTGAACCCAAAAACAGTGAGCTTGTGGGAGGTGAGATTATGAAATATAATGAGGGTAAAAGATAGAAAATAGGTGCAGTGTGCAAGAGAATAAAGTTAACTACAACAGTAATGAAGTTCCAAAAGGTAGTAAAGTGGGCTAAGACCTGGGAGTGCATGGTATTTACAATTGCATGGAACAATTATTTACAATAATACTGGAACAACAATCATATGACTGAATGTCTGTGATCCAGATAACAAGAATAGGAAGTACCTGACCTAGAGTATTATGCTACCGGAAGAGAAGTGAAGTGATAAAAGGAAAATGAAAAATACCCTATGAAGTTCCAGCCAAGATGGAAGCATAACCAGAAACCTTTTGCTTCCTTGAACAACCAAAAGGATGGCAACCAATCTAAAATCAATAAACAGCCAGAAGTGCCATAAAATCAAAGTTTATGGAACTCCAGCAAACAAAGAATTAAAGAAATAGTCGACCAAACCAACCAGACAGATAATACCAGCAGACTGAGATAACCCAGGGCAAGGGAGTGGACCATGCAGGGGAAGCTGACTGAGATAACCTGTGGTGAGGTGGCAGACCTTGTAGGTGGGGCTGAATGAACAGGAAACTGAGACTCGGAGCTGACTGTGGACTATGGCGGGGGTTGCCTCAGTGGGAGAAACTCCAAGTCTCACACAAAGGATCATGGGAAGGTGGGTCTGTAGCCAAGTAGATGAGCTGAATTTTCCCCTCTCTGCTCCCTTCCCCATAGACAGCACTGCCTCAGGGTTGCCCTGTCCTGGTGAATATCTAAGGACCCACCCACTTACAATTTAACAGGTGTGCCAAGACAATGAAATAGGGCCCAATGAAAGAATAGAGCAAACCTCCAGAAAGAGAACTAAGTAACAAGGAGATACTCAGCTTATCTGATGGAGAGTTCAAAACCTTGGTAATCAAAATGTCCACAAAACTGATGAGCTAGGCCAAAAAAGGAAAGAACAAATGAAGGATAACCAAAGTGAAATAAAACAAAAAAAATCCAGGGAACCAACAGTAACAGAAAGGAAACTAAGGACTCAAATCAATTGTGTGGAACAAAAGGAAGAAATAAACATCCTACCTGAACAGAATGAACAAAAAATGTTTTTCAGAAAAAATTAAGAGAGGTTTAGGAAGCTCTGGGACAACTTTAAATGTTCCAATATCTGAATTATAGGGGTGCCAGAAAGAGAAGAAAAAGAGCAAGAAATTGAAAACGTATTTTAACAAATAATGAATAAAAACTTCCCCAATCTGGTGAAGAAAATAGACAACCAGGAAGTCCAGGAAGCCCAGAGAGTCCCAAAGAAGTTGGACTGAAAGAGGAACACACCAAGGCACATCATAATTAAGTTACCCAACATTAAAGATAGAGAATCTTTTTTTAAAAAAATATATTACTTATTTATTTTTAGAGAGAGGAGACAGGAAGGACAAAGAGTGGAAGAGAAACATCAGTGTGTGGTTGCTTCTCATGTGTCCCCTACTGCGGACCTGCCCTGCAACCCAGGCATGTTCCCTGACTGGGAATCAAACCAGCGACCCTTTGCTTCACAGGCCCATGCTCAATCCACTGAGCTATACCAGCCAGGGCTAAAGAGAGAATCTTAAAAGCAGCAAGAGGAAAGGAAAGTAGGTCTGTCTACCTACAACAGAGTGTCCATAAGACTATCAGCTGACTCACAAAAGAAACCTTACAGGCAAGAAGAAGCTGAAAAGAGATATTTGAAGTCATGAAAGGGAAGGACCTACATCCAAGATTACTCTATCCAGCAAAGCTGTCATTTAGAATGGAAGGGCAAATAAAGTGCTTCCCAGATAAAGTAAAGTGAAAGGAGTTCATCATCACCAAGACCTAATTATATGAAATGTTAAAGAAACTTATCCAAGAAATTGAAGAAGATCAAAATCTATGAACAGTAAAATGACATCAAACTCCCAAGTATCAACAAGTGAACCTAAAATAAAAGAAAAACAACAAAAACTAAGAAAATAACTAGAACAGGAACAGAATCACAGACAGGGACATCACATAGAGGGTTTTCAGTGGGGAAGGGAAGGGGAGGAATGGGGTGGCAGGTACAGAGAATAAGAAACATAATTGGTGGGCATAAAATAGACAGGAAGAGGTAAAAAATGAAATAGGAAACAGAGAATTCAAAGAACTTATATGTGTAACCCATGGCTATCAACTAAGGCGGGGAATGTTGGAGGGTTTGGGTGTGCAGGGCGGAAGGGAGATGAAAGGGGAAAATAGGAAAACTGTAATAGCATAATCAATAAAATATACTTAAAATAAATAAAAATAAAAATAAATAAAACTAAAATACACCATGAAAGAGAGAACAAGGAAAATCAGTCAAACGATGGAATTAAAGAAAACTAAATAGAAAGAAAAAAATTAAAAAATACTAATGAAATGAAAGAAGAAAAAATAATAATACAAATACGCAATAAACGTACCCTGGAATAGCAAAGTGAATTTTGTCTCAGTTTCACAGTTGCTGGAATTATACTTGTGTTCCCACTTTGGGTCTGACTCTCATCCTTTCACAGCTCCAGTTCATATTATCTCACTTAGGGAATGGGAAAAAAATGAAAGAAAAGCCTCCTGCTGGCTTTAAACAGGCCAGGCAAGTTCTTCTGGTCTTTCTGGCAATAGCAAGCTGAGGGGGGTTGGGTTTTGCTTTTCTCCTTTCTTATGGTTTTGGGAGGATGGGGGCCAGATCTGGGCCACTACACTCTTCACAGTTGTCCAGGTTCCAGCCCAGGTCCTCTGTTCACTGCCAGGCCCCCAGTACCCTTTTGCAACAGGCCTGCACTGTCAATCCATCAGTTTTGCTGTACTTAAGATGCACCAGTTAGGAGCAATTCACATACTACCTTCTTGCTCTTAGCTGTCCTAGGTGCTGGGCACTCTCAGAGTCTCTTCAGGGTAGTTCGGCTCCCCCACTGAGTTGTCTCTCTGGGGACTGCTAACTCCCCAAGCCCTGTTGTTCCCCTCTGCAGAGACTGCCTCCTTCCTCTTAGTGAGCCAGCCAGGTGAGTGATATGGCTGCAGTGGTGGGGACAGGATACAGCCCAGGCAGCAGCATAATTACATAATAATTTGGACTGAAGGTGGCAGGGAGGTAATGTAACCAGAAAAGACACAGGTGTTTGGGCTGCCTGTCACTACCAAATCCAATAAGCAATGACAGCGATTGAATATTTTATGGGCACTTTATTCAGATGGCCAGCGATTCAAGGAGATGGTGGGTTCATACCCTAACAGACCATCTTCCCTTCTCTTTCCTGACCAGATTTTTTATAACAGGGAATAAACCAGGTGTGGTGAGGGCTTTGAAATTCAGGAGGGATTAGGTGAGCATAGCTGCAACATTCCTACTCTGGGCAGTTAGCTGTTCCCAGTAATGGTGGTCATCTGTATCTTCCTAGAACACAAAAGGTCCAGATGCCCCCAGGCAGTAATCTTCTAGCAGTGTCCCAGGAGGTCAGCTGTTTTCCCAAGAGCCAGGATGGACCTTATCTCTAGTTTCTGAAACAAAGACCTTAACATACACATTACTTGCTAGACTTATAACTTTTTACTTTGAGCTAAAATTTTTCAAGTCTTGAGTCCCCTGTCAGTAGGTGGGAGCTGAACCTACTTGCTTGTATACCCACTTGGGACAACTAACTGATATTCCAAAGAACAGAATGAATAGCCAGTGTAATCCAAGCTTATATGAACTTTGGAAGCCAAAAATGTAAAGTACGTTGAAACACTGAGGGTGAGGAGATTGCATTTGGGACATTAAGGTCCCTGGGACATGCACTGGGACCAATTCTGCTGTGGTCCCCAGCCTGAGGCCTGGTACCAGGGTTGGCAGCTGCCACAGGAGCTTTAGCAGAGAGCTGGATGAGTGATTATAGCTCTGCACATCCCTCCTGTACTACAGCATAGAAAGCAGATCTGCACTAGGAGAGACTTGGATGTTCGAAGTCATTGGGGGAATAAAGATGCAGTGGGAGATGCACAGAGGTGGTGTTCCAATGCTGGGACTGTGGTTGCTGGCTAAGGCATTATCACGGAAATTGGGGAGCCAGGTGACACCAGAAGGGAGAAGAGTTGGGCCATGACAGACCCTGACTTGGGTAGTCTCCAAATTGGTCAGGAAGTTGGGCTCTGTGAAAAGCCAGGTGCTTGTTAAGAAAAGTGGGCACAAACAAGAGGAATTTACTCAAAAAAGGGCTCTCAGCAGCTGTTTAAGGAAGTCTCACGCAGCATGTGGGACCGTGAAAAGGGAGAAAGAGGAGCACAACTGCTCTGAAAGGACTTCAAGAGTGCGCAGCACCCAGGCCAGTGAAGAGGGAGGATGTGGGGTATGAGTTGCTCCTAATCAAGGAACCACATGGGTGGAGCAATATGGTGGATTAAAGGCACTGGCCTGGTGCAGATGGAGAGTGGGGATCCATCATCACACAGAGGACCTGGGCTGGAGTCTGGGCAACTGTGAATATTGCTGCTGAGACCAGGTCCCCATCCTCCCAAAACCACAGGAAGGGAGAAAAGCAAAGCCTAGTCCCGCTCTCCCTGTGGAATGCAGGAAAACCACCAGAACTCCTTGGCAGGTTTAAAGTCAGCAGGAGACTTGTTTTTCCTTTTCCCATGTGTGAGAAAATAAGACCTGGAGCAATGAAAGGAACACAGACAAATCCAGAGAGGGATCACAAAGTAATGCCAACAACTGAAAAACTGAGACAAATTTTACTATTCTATCCTATAGAACTTACATGTTATTGTTTATACTTATTATTTTTTGATATTTTTATTTTTTTAATTTAATATTATTTTTATTTCTCTTCTTTCTGTTTAGTTTTCTTTGTTTTGATTGATTGCATTATTTGACTGGTTTTCCTTGTTCTCTCTTTCATATTGCACTTCAATTTTTCTTTTTTCACATCACTCGTATTTCAGTAACACACTTCTCTAGGTCTTTTACTTTCTATTACTTTTATTAAGATCATATATTTATGGTCATATGATTGTTGTTGCAGTATTGTTTTAAGTAATTGTTATTCCATATTATTGTGAATACTACATAAACCTATCTCTGGTATTGGTCCATTTCACTATCTTCCTGAGCTTTATTACTGTTATTGTTAACGTTATTCTCTTGCAAACTACAATTGGTTTTTATCCTTTACTTTTACTATATCTCATCATCTAAGCTTGCACAAGGGTTCTGTTTTCTGGAATGAGCTCACAATCCTTTCCCCCTCTAACAAGAGTCCTATCTCTTTTTCACCTTTTATAAAAAGTAGCTAGTTGGGTGAAATATCATGGTTATCACTGTCCTTCTCCAAAGGATCTCCTATTTGTACCCTAGTTGCTGGTACTTTAAATCTTATAGAATACTGTCCCACTATCTTAATTTTTTTGCCTTTGCCCTTTTACTGATCAAATACAAAATAAGTTGGGGATTGTTCACAATAATAAACCCACTGGAGGAGACAACCCAACAATGAAGGAGCTGCCAACAGGTAAAACCCAAGTACAAGAGAGCCCACAAAAAAAGAAGAAGAAGAAGAAAGTATAACCTTAGAACATCCAGACAAGGAGAACAAAGAGACCACACCACTGAATCCCAAACAACTGCCATAATAAAAGGTCACCCCACAAAGACAGCTAGCAAAGAAGAGAATCAAGAAGTACAGGAACAAAGAAAAAGAGTTACCTAAAATGGGGAGACAAAGAAATAACCTGCAATCAAAAGGAATGGAAGACTTCCAACTAAAGACCTAAGTGAAATGGAGGCAAGCAAACTACCAGAACAGAAATAAAAAAGGGTTACAAGGATGCTCAAGGAACTCAGAGAATACTACAACAATATAAAAAAGGAAATAAAACTGTAAACAAGAACCAGAAAGAAATTAAGAATACAATTTCTGAAATAAAAAACACACTAGAATGAGTAACAAGCACACCAGATGAAGCAGAGAACAGAATTAGTGAGTTGAAAGACAAGGTAGAAAGAAAGACTGAGGTAGAGCAGATGCACAAAAAAATATCAGAGCAGCTGACTCAAAAATAGGAAGATAGCTTAAGGGAAATGCAACACAACAACATTTGAATCATAGGAATACCAGAAGGTGAAGAAAATGAGCAAGTGATAGAAACCCAGTTCAAAACAATGATGACAGAAAACTTTCTAAACCTGGAGTGGGGGAAAAACATGCAAATACAGGAGTCACAGAGGGTCCCAATCAAGGTGAAAACAAAGAGGCTTACTCCACAGTACATCATAATTAAAACGTCAAGTTTTAAAGACAAAGAGAGAATCTTAAAAGCAGCAAGGGAGACACCAGAAGCAACATACAAGGGAGATCTGATAAGGCTAGCACCCTATTTCTCAACAGACACGCTGCAGACCAGGAGAGAATGGCAAAAATAATTCCAAGTAAGGAAAAGCAAAGGCCTGCAAACAACATGACTATACCCAGTGAGGTTTGCAAAAAAAATGAAAGGTGAAACAAGGAACTTCCCAGGCAAAAGAAGGAAGAAAGAATACACTTCCACCAAACCAGCATTGCAAGGTATGGTAAAGAGAGTGCTAAAAAGAGAAAGGAAAAGAGTAAGAGAGAGAGAGAGAAACACAGGTACAAAGGGAGGAAATAAATCAATACCTATCAATAATAACCTTAAATATTAATGGAATAAATGTTCCAATCAAAAGACATAGAATACCTGAGTTGATAATAAACTGTGACACAAACATATGTTGTCTACAAGAGACCGACCTCAGATAAAAGACATATACAGACTGGAAGTGAAAGCTTGAAAAAAAATTCCAAACAAATGGACAGGAATAAAAATCTGCAGTAGCAGTACTTACATCAGACACAGTAGACTTCAAAACAAAAGTCATAAAAGGAGACGTTGAAGGACACTTCATAATACTCAAGGGAAGAATCCATCAAGAAAACATAAACATTTTAAATATATATTAATCCAACATAGGAGCACTGAAATATATAGAGAAAAGCTTGGAAGCTTTCAAGAAAGATACAGAGAGCAACACAGCATACACTAGGGGGATTTTAGTACCCAAATGTCAAAATGGATAGATCTTCCTAAAAAATATCAACAAAGATATTGCAGCATTGAACAATATCCTAGATCAAATTGACCTCACATATATATGCAGAAACCATCATCCCAAAGAAGCAAAATGCACATTCTTTTCAAATGTACATGGAGCATTTTCAAAGATAGACCACATGATAGGACACACAACCAGCCTTAACATTCAAGAAAATTGAAATATCAAGCATTTTCTCACACCAGAAGGGACTGAAACTAAAAACCAACCTCAAGGTAAAAACTCAAAAACACTCAAACTCATGGAGATTGAATAGCATGCTATTAAACAGTGGATGGGTTAAGAATGAGATCAGGGAAGAAATCAAAAAAATTCTGGAAACAAATGAAAATGAATGCAGAACAGTCCAAAACTAGCAAAACATAACAAAGGCAGTCCTGTCAGGGAAGTTCATAGTGATACAGGCCTACCTAAAAAAACAGAAACATTTCAAATAAACAACATAATGCCACATCTACAAGAACTGGAGAAACAACAAACAAAATCCAGAGCCAGTAGAAAGATAGCAATAACTAAGATCAGAGCAGGTTTTAAAGACATAGAAATTAAAAGAACAATCCAAACAATCAATAAATCCAGGACCTGGCTTTTTAAAAAGATAAACATAAGCAACAAGCCTTTAAGTAGATTCATCAAGAAAAAAAGAGAGTGGAATAAACACAATCAGAAATGAAAGAGGAGAAATTACAACTGATGCCACAGAAATATAAAGGATTGTAAGAATTTACTATGAATGAATACATGCAAAGAAATTTGAAAACCTAGGTGAAATGGACAAATATTCAGAAAAAATATAATATTCCAAAACTGAATGAAAAAGAAGCAAATAGCATGAACAGACTGATAACAGCTGATACAATCAAAGCAGTAATCAAGAAACACTGGGCATGCAAAAGCCCAGAGCCAGATAGTTTCACAGGGAAACAGGGAATTTTACAAAACTTTTAAGGAAGAGATAAACCCTCTCTTTCTCAGACTATTCCAAAATATCCAAGATGAAGGAAGACTCTCGAACTCTTTTTATGAAACTAGAATCATCGTAATTCCAAATCCAGATAGAGACACAACAAAGAAGGAAAACCACCGGCCAATGTCGCTGATGAACATAGACCTAAAAAATATACTGGCAAACCACATCCAGCAATATGTTAAAAAGAAAATACACCATAATCAAGTGGGATTCACCCTAGTAATGGGAGGATAGTACAATATCAATAAACATAATAAACATAATACCTCATATAATCAATAAACATAATACCTCACATAATCAAAGGAAAGACAAAAATCACATGATTGTATCAATAGATGAGGAAAAGTATTTACAAGGTACAGCACCCATTTATGATAAAAACACTCAGCAAAGTGGGAGTATAGGGAGAATTCCTAAACATAATGAAGGCCATATACTGGAAACCTACAGCCAACATCATAATCAACAGTTCAAATCTAAAAACTTCCCCACTAAGATGAGAAACAAAACAACGATGTCTGCTACACCACTTCTCTTCAACATATTATTGGAAGTCCTTGTCACAGTGATCAGACAATAAAGGGAAATACAAGGCATCCAAATTGGAAAGGTGGAAGTAAAACTGTCACTGTTTGCACATGACATGATAGTGTATATAGAAAATCCTATAGATTTCACAAAAAATCCACTTGACCTAATAAGGAAATTTGGCAAAATAGCATGGTTGAAAGTCACTATAGAGGAATCAAAGCCATTTTCATATGCCAACAATAAATGATCAAAATCATAATTCAGAAAAAAATCCCATTTACTATACAACAAGAAAGATAAAGTACCTAGGAATAAACCTTACCAAGGAGGTGAAAGACCTGTACTCAGAAAACTACACAGCACTGAAGGAAGTAATTAAGGAAGACACAAACAAATGGAAGCACATGCCATGCTCATGGGTTGGAAGAATTAACATCATCAGAATGTCAATATAACCAAAGTAATTTATACATTCAATGAAATCCCTACTAAAATACCAATGATATATTTCACAGATATACAAAAAAACATATCAAAAATTTATATGCAACTGTAAATGACCCCAAATAGCTGGAGGAATTATTAGAAAGAACAAATTAGGAGGGGTCACAGTATCTGATATCAAACTATATTACAAGGCCACTGTAATCAAAACAGTTTGCTACAGGCATAAGAACAAACACATAGACCAATGGAACAGAATAGAGAGCCCAAAAATAAACCAAAGTCTCTATGGTCAATTAATATTCAACAAAGGAAGCAGAAGATTAAAATGAAGTAAAAAAGGCCTCTTCAACAAATTGTGTTGGGAAATCAGGACAGCCACATGCAAAACTTGAAATTTAATCATCAAGTTACACCATACACAAAGATAAATTCAAGGTGCATAAAAGACTTACATATAAGTCATTACACCATACAAGTCAAAAAGGAGAGCATTCTGTATGGTGTGGGCCTAGCTCCCACTCAGACAGGTCAGTGGAAAGCAAGGTTTGGTACACAGGACCCATGCCCATGAATAGGTTCTCCCATGGAGAATCAGGCCTGTATTATACCCAGGACACTTTGGGACTTGCTTTTTGCTAAAACTCCATCACCCTGAATTGAGGCAGCAAACATTTACTGCGTATCTTAAAATAACTTCCTAAAAATCTTTGCTAAACCTTCCAAGGATGAGTGTAACCAGTTCAACCACTTTTCCCTTTACATTTACATATATCCTTCTTTTTTATGTAATTAGCAAAATCCTTTTCTTAATTTTCTGTAAAAGGTACCCACCTAAAGCAAACCTGTGCATAGTAAGTGAGGACCATCCTCAATGTAATGTGCCCAGAAAAGCAATAAAAGTTTGTCAAGGCAAGGGTCAGCATGCTCTGCTCTTGAGGGAATGACCAAGGTGCTCTCTCCTCTTGAGAGAGTGGCAGAGATGATCCAAGGTACTCTCTCATCTTGAGTGGTCTCTCATCTTGAGAGAGTGGCCATGATGTCCCTTTTCCTTCATAGGACTCAGTAGTCAATGTGAATTTGTCTCATGTCAGTCACAACACCGCAGATCCCATGAGCCGGGGTCTGCATCAGAAAACATAGGCAGGAAATCTCAGATATTCCATGCAGCATTATTTTCACTGATATGTCCCATACAGCAAGGGACATAAAGGAATTAATAAGCAACTGGGACCTTATTAAATTAAAAATATTCTGCAGAGCTAAAGAAAACAGCATTAAAATGAAAAAAGAACAAAGTACATGGGAAAACATATGTGCAAATGATACCTCAGACAAGGGTTTGATCTCCAAAATATATAAAGGACTCACACAACTCCACTCCAGGAAGACAAACAACACTATTAACAAATGGGCAAAGGACTTGCACGGACACTTCTCCAAGGAGGATATACAAAGGGCCCAGAGTCATGTGAAAGGATCCTTAGCTTCACTGGTTATCAGAGAGATACAAATTAAAACCACAATGAGATACCACTTCACACCTGTCAGAACAGCCATCATAAATAAATCAGCAAAAAAAAAAAAAAGTGTTGGAGAGGAAGTGGAGAAAAGGGAATCCTAGTGCATTGTTGGTGGAAATGCAAATTGGTGCAGCCACTGTGGAAAACAGTATGGAATTTCCTCAGAAAACTAAAAATGGAACTGCCTTTCAACCTGTCAATTCCACTCCTGGGATTAAACTCTAAGTACCCTGAAACACCAGTTCAAAAGAACCTATGCACCCCAATGTTCATTGCAGCACAACTTAAAATAGCCAAGTGCTAGAAGCAACCTAAGTGCCCATCAGTAAATGAATGAATACAACAACTATGGTACATTTACCCAATCAAATACTAGAAAGCATAAAGAAAGAAGGAGCTCCTACCCTTTGTGACAGCATGGGTGGAACTGGAGAGCATTATGCTAAGTGAAATAAGTCAGGTGGTGAAAGACAAATACCATATGATTTCACTTTTAACTGGAACTTCATCAAGAAAACAAACAAGCAAGCAAAATATAACCAGAGACGTTGAAATTAAGAATGAACTAAAAGCAATTCTTAATTTCCTTCTTCCCCTTCAGAGGGAAGGTGGGAGCAGATAATGCAGGGAAATGTGGGAAGGATTTTCAGGTCAATGAATAAAGGACACATGGGCAATACCAAAAGGGGGTAGGCTAAAGATTAGGAGGTGGGGATGGCTCAGTGGAGAGAAATGGTGGAGTGAAAAATAAAACAACTGTACTTAAACAAAAGTTAAAATATAAAAAATAATGTTTGAAATGTGGAAAAAATAAATAAATTTGTTAATTAAAAAAATCAAAACATAATTACATAAAAATTTTAAAATTCAGTACTAAAAACAGAAAAATACCAGATGAAGAGAAAAATATTTTATACAACTATCATATGAAAATGATTGGCACACCAAATATATAAATAACTCATAAAAACTTACATCATTAATATTTTCCCCAATACACCATGTGAGGAAATATTCAGCTTTATTAGTAAGTGGAACTGCATTTCAAACCGACATAGCCATGTTATTTTTCCACCTACCAAACCGGGTATACATATATTTTTTAATGTAATACATGTATATCTCTGAGATATTGTGGGTTTGGTTCCAGATCACCACAATAGAGTATTATAATCAAACAAATAATAATATTTTTGCTGGTGGAGGGCCTTGCCTTCAGTTTGCAGAAATGTGACACCAGTTTGCAGAAATGTGACACCTGTGAAGTGCAATATAGCAAAACAGAATAAAAAAGGTTTACCTGTATTCATGGCTATGCCTTCCATTATGGTAATTGCTAGTCAGTTAAAATGTAGCTAGTCCAAATTATGAGATATGGTGTAGTATAAAATATACAGTGCAATTCAAAGACTTAATACACAAAATAAGTAAAATATTGCAATACATTTCTGTTAATTGAATGTTCAAATGATGAATTTGAGATATATTAGTTTAATAAAATACACTATTAAAGTTAATTACCCATTTCTTTTTACTCTTTTAATGCAATTACTAAAAAATGTTTATTTTAAAGTATAAATTATATGTAATTTATGATCTACAAGCTGATTTTATATACCTATCCATACTGAAATGATAAGTACAATCAAGCTAATATGTGATCTCACATAGCTACCATTTTTTATAGGAAATTTAAAATTGTGGGTATGACTTACTTTATATTTCTGCTAGACAGTGCTGCTCTATGGAACTTGAGGGAGCAAAGAAGTAGTTACTATATATCATAGTGATGGGGGTACAAATCACTACAGTATGATTTCTATATGGTATTTCAGTAATATGTTCCAACAGTGATTATTTAAAAATGCACTAAACTCTTTGACCCAATAATTCCATCTGTAGAGCTGAGTAATCAGAGACAGAAAAATTAGATAGGTAATTAGTGAATAAATTATATATTAATAATACTGAAAGATTACGAAAGCATAAACATCCAATAACAGAGACATAATTAAATTACAGCATGTTCATTTAGTGACATGGTGAAATGTATATAATACAAAATTAAGTGAGAGAAAGAAATAAAACTGTATATGTGTTATTATCCCAAACATGTAAAGAACATGTACACATGCATAGTCATCTACACAGAAAAAAAATTCTGAAAATGCACAAACATACTATTTCCTCTGGGTCATAAAATTTCATTTTTATTGTTTGTATACATGTTTGAAAAGCTTTGATAATAAGCATATATTCAATTTAATTAAAATTTAAATTGCATTTTTGAAAAAAAAATGTCTTCCAGATTGTTCCATTTGACATTAATCACAGCTAGTTAACAAGGTAATTTTTAACTAGCAATAAAACGCTTGAGAAGGAGCCATATGTTTACTTGCATAATAAATTGGTAGTATTTTAATGACAGCTCAAAAATATTTTAGGACATTTACCAGGGTCTGGTTGCAGCATGAAAGTCAAATCAGCTTAATTAACTCTTTACCCTGGCCTAGGTTTTTGTTTTGCTTTGTTTTGTCTGCTACCTAACTAATCAGGACTTAGCAAAAAAATTAGAATAGATTCAGCAGATGAATAACAGCTGCAAGAAATGTGAGTTTTAATGTTTTTCCACTTCATTGTTCAACATAAAGTCTTTTAAAGGCCCACATATTATTCATCTGAAGGAATAACTGCCCTCATTTTCCACCCAAGATCCATAAGTAGGTACCTTCTTTCTCATGCTTTCTTTGTTTTAAATATTTTATTTATTTATATTTTAGAGAGAGGGGAATGGAAGGAGAAAGGGAGGAAAACATCAATGTGTGAGACAAACATTAATTGGTTGCCTCTTGCAGGCCCCCAACCCAACTGGGGACCTGGCCTGCAACCCAGGCATGTGTCCCGACCAGGTACAACCTGGGTACCTTAAATTTTGCAGGATGACACCCAACCCATTGAGCCACACAAATCACAGCTCTCATTCTTTCTGTTAGCAAAGAAGTCAGGAGTATCTTTTGCCATGTGGTTTATGGGAAAAGATTGATTTATTTCAAGTGATTAAGGTAAATCACTTTAATCACTATAAGCTATTAAGTGATTAAGTCTTTGCTCTTTCTCCCAAGCCTGAACCTAGTTGGGGATTGTGCCACAGGGATGGGATTGCAAGTGTTTTTACAGTGTGCCTCTCGTTTTGTGAACTTTTGTCTGCAGCTTGTGGGAAACCTAGTGTTTTGTCTGGGACCATGTTCCAGCTTATTCTTTCACAGGTGTCTTCTAGTGGTGAGCACCCTAGTGGCTTTTAACTGCTTGACCTGTGCCCTCTAAGTGTGGCAAATTCTTGGAAGAGAGCAAGGCCCCTGCTTACTAAAAAGGGTGCAAAAGCAAAATGGCCACAAAAGATGGTGACCTTGGAAGAAATCCATTTTTCTCTGAAATCCAACACACCCTACGACCTTACCAAAAATCACTCAATGTTGTCTGTCCTTGCCTGAGCTGATACATGCACACTGACCAAGTCGGTGTGTTGTCCACAATGACAGCTCACAGCCCCAGGTCCCTGTTCCTGGGCACCAGTTGATGCGGACTCTAGCCAGTGGTGTCTGCGGTGTTGTGGATGTGACAAACAAATTTACATGGACTTTAGAAGTCCAGTGAGGAACAGAGATAGCATGGCCACTCTCTGAGTGAAAGAGTGCCCAGACTCTTGCCTGGACAAGCTCTCATTGCTTTCTAGTAGCATTACATCAAAGAAAATTTTCATTCATTATGCTCAGGTTTACTTTAAGTGATTAATTCTTATGGATAACAAAGAAAAGAATGTTGCAAATGTAAGGGAATGATAAGAGTGATTATCTGGTTACACTCTGTCCTTGGGACAACTTAGCGCAGACTTCGGGGAGTTGCTTCAAAAATATACATTAAACATCTGCTGTCTTAACTCAGGGTGAGGGAGTTTTAGCAAAATCAAGCCTCAAAGCAGCCTAGATATAATGCAGGCCTAGTTCCCCATGGGAAATCAATCAGTGGGCCTGGCTTCTGTGTGCCACTTCATGCCTGTTGGTTTTCCAAACCAGGGCTGGGCTACATTTGCCATTGCCATGTGGACCTGTTCCCTATACTTAAGTAAGGGCAAATGTCCAACTTTGCCCTAGATCACCCAGGTTGGCTCATCCTGATCCTGAAGTCTCCAGTTCATGCCCAAAAGAGGTTTGTTAATTTCATGTGAGTGGGCATCAGAAAGAGTGTCTATGATCTATGATGTGGCATTTAAGGCAATGGCACAATGAACATTCATTCAACCCAAGAAATCAAAAACGTGAAATGGAGCTAGTTAGGTAGATTTATGCATAGCAACAGAAGTGAAAAATGGCTTGATATGCCATACAATATTTGAATGTTCTCAAGAAAATAGTTTTTTAATTTTTATTGTTATTCTATTAATTACAGTTGTCCCAATTTTCTCCCTTTGTCCCTCCCCACCCAGCCTGCTTCTCCCACTCCCATGGTCAATATTGCACAAAAGACACATATTCAATTGATAAATGGTGCAGATATGCATTGTAAATCTCACTAGTTACTATCAGAAAAAATGTCTGTGTTATTGTTTGTAGTCAAAAGCATTCTTATTTAACTGAGCATCATACGATAGTGTTCTGGCTCTTGTGCATGAATAAAAGACTTTCCTCAGACATAGAGTGGATTCACTTATTTGCATCAAAAACCTTAAGGAATGTTTCTCACCTTAACTCTTGTCCTAATACTAGCTTATTATTTGTGAAAAAACAGTGTTAGAGATGCCAAGTCTAGGCAATATCTGATTTCCCTCTTCCATCTCACACAGGAAAATATTAATTGTATACAGAAAAGGAACTAGATTGAACATCAATTTCTGATCCTCATTTTCATCATCTTTTCAGTTCTGGCAATCCATAATTTGCACTTCCAATAGGAGTCATTCTTGAAAATTAGAACCATACTATTCTCTATTTCTTTGTGTACCGATAAATTATACAGGCAATGTACACCAAATAAATAAATAAATAAATAAATAATAAGGCTTTTAAAGAAACTATATTACTTGAAAAAGTTTATACTGTCTTTTCATTACTTCCCTAATTAGTCCTAAAACATCACTACATAATTAACTCATAAATCTGATTGTACATATTCAGATTTACTTGGCCTCTCCAGCCATCATTAAATAATCAGTTTGGTAAAAACATCATATTTATACACTAATATTGAGTAGTGAATGCACCAATCACATAATTTTAGTTCAAACTGAACCCAACACAGAGAAGTCTTCAGATTTGACCAGATTCCTTTTGTAAAGAGATTAGTGTTTTCTGTCTACTGAAAAAAAATAACTTTAAATTTATATAAGGAAATAATTAGTCACTTATCATCAAACATAGGTATATTTTATCAAAGTAGAATTTTGATATTCAAATCTTATGTCTTATGTCCATCAAAACACTTTAATTTTTTGACAAAATTGCTCAAACCAGGAATTTGTTTTTCAACTCATCAAGTAAAATTAGATGACCAAGTATAAATTAACTGTGTCTACAAAGAGCCCTACTTTGCACACATGATTTTATCATTTGCTCATTTCTTTTTGTAATACATGGATTTTAATCGGACTGATGCTATATTTAACCATTATTTCTTTTTTAAAATTATTTTATTGTTGTAAAAGTACAGTCGTTTGCATTTCCCCCCCAGCACTCCCCCCTCACCTCAGGCATCCTCACCTCCCTTCCCTGATTCTAACCCCCTTTGGTTTTTATCCATGTGTCCTTTGCAGTTGTTCCTCAAAACCCTTTCCCCACATTATCCCCTCCCACCTCCCCTCTGGTTACTGTCAGATTGTTCTTAATTTCAATGTCTCTGTTTATATTTTGCTTGATTGTTTATTTTGTTGATTAGGGTAAACTTAAAAGTGATATCACATGGTATTTGTCTTTCACTGCCCGACTTATTTCACTTACCATAATGCTCTCCACCTCCATCCATGTTGTCACAATGGGTAGGAGCTCCTTCTTTCTTTCTGTTGCATAGTATCCATTGTGTAAATGTACTATATATTTTTTATCCATTCATTTACTGATGGGCACTTAGGTTGCTTCCAGCACTTGGTTATTGTAAATTGTGCTGCTATCAACATTGGAATGCATAGGTTCTTTTGAATTGGTGTTTCAGAGTTCTTAGGAAATAATCCCAGCCATGGAATTGCTGGGATTATTTAATTTGCTAGGATTAAAAAATACAAGCATTGTCTGTTTACAATAAACAAATCAAAGCATAATCACATCAAAAGTTTGAAAATATGAAGACAGATAAATGTATCATGCTTACACTAATAATAGAAGATTGTATTAATAGCTATATTATTAGTCAAACTTTAAGGCAAATTCATTACAAAGATAAAGATTCTTACTAACTAATAATAAAAGTTTAGACAGCAAGTAAGATGAAATATCCATAAACTGTATACGAATAGTAACAAACTAAAAATACATAAAACAAAATTTAACATAACTATGGGGAAAAGTAGAAAGATCTAGAATTATAATGACATATTTTAACACATAACTCTTAGTAATTGATAGAAGATCCAACAGGTAATAATACAGAAACATATTAACAATCTCATAAACAAAAAGTACTTACTAGAAATATTTAGTTCACTGTAGAAAACAACTATAAAATACTCATTCATTTCAATAATATGTAGCCTTTTTACTAAAAAATAGTATGATATTGGGGACCATAAAACAAGTCTCAGCAAATTTTAGAGCATTGAACTCTTATAGACATAAGATTATGAAAAAATAAGAAATAAAATGGGGGAAACAAGGGGAAGGGTCGTCAAGGAACACGTTTAAGAGACCCATGGACAAAGCCAAAGAGAAGAAGGATTGAGGGTGGGAGGTGGGGAGGGGGAGAATGTGGTGGCAGGAAAATGGAGACAAGTGTACTTGAAAAATTAAAAAAAAAAGTTACATAGAAAAAAAAGAGACAAATCATTGTTTTTATTTCCAAAAATTTTAGAAAAACCTCCATATGTTTGAGTATTGAGAAATATTCTTTTAAACAATCTATAGTCAGAAGATGGTGGCCAAGTAGGTGGAAACTGAGGCCACTCACTTGTGCCCCCAGAGTGGATTTCAGCTGATCTTCTAATGAGTAACCTGAACAATCAATAGAATCTCATCTGGTATAAATTTTTGAAGCTAAGGAGTAGAAAGGATGTTTTTCACTGTCCAGTAAGAGATTTTACAAGTTGAGTGGATAATACCTGTGTGAGGCACTTGCAGTCAAAAAATCCTCAACAAAATATTGGCAAACCGCATCCAGCAATACATTAAAAAGATCATACACCATGACCAAGTGGGATTCATCCCAGGGATGCAAGGATGGTTCAACATTCGCAAATCAGTAAATGTAATACATCACATAAACAAAAGCAAGGACAAAAATCACATGATCATATCAATAGATGCAGAAAAAGCATTTGACA